>CAIGRF010352600.1:6646-25544 GCA_903798235.1 Fraxinus ornus | reverse complement strand
TATTACAAATAAATATTTAATTTAATAAATTAATTGTAAAATATAATTAAATATTTCAAATAAAAACTTGAGTTTTGTAAATTTAAACATTTGGGCCTGATTTTTGATTTCATGAAAGATAAAACATGATCCATGAATTTTTTCCTAAATACAAGCCCATTTATATTTTTAGAAGCCCAGACCATATGAAAGTTCGTCCCAATTACCTCCAGCAACTATACTCTCTTCAATATTTCTTCGGTTCACCCACCAGTCAAAAGGACAAGTCCAAATTCGTACCTGTCAAGAACCTACGAACATTTTTCGCAATTTAAAACATTTTTCGCATTGGCAGCTGTTTACTTGAAGATTTTCGAAATTCTTAATAATGGAAGCATTCTCGGCTGTATCTTTCAGTCGACCTAGTTTCTTCAATAATGTAAGTAATTTTTTTTACTTGTATACACGCAAATTATATTTTTATTCCGTTATGCGGTAAGTTTTAAGTTTTCTTTTGTTAAATTTGGATTTGATAATTAATGAACTTCTTAGTTGAAGGAAATTATGAATATTCAGGAGTATTTTTGGAGAATAAAGTGAAATTAATTGGGCTGGCATGTAAATGTTTTTGTCTAGTTCATGTAGAATCAAGGATAGTTGACTCATTTTTTTTTTTATTTTTTCTTTTTGATCTTTTGGGTTTGTTTCAGGGGATGGAAATTCAATTAGGTTTAAAATTGCAATACGAAATGGATAAATATTCCAATTTGAGTCCCTTTTAATGTTCATTATTATGGACTGTGATGGAAAAATAATATATACTATTTACTAACAGCGTATTTAAAAATAATGAATATTAAAAAATGAAGGTGACATGAGGAATTATGTGCTTGATAAAAATTGGAAAATGAAGGTGACACGAGGAATTATATGCTTGGCATATTTTCAGAGTTTATTTCGTAGTTCAAATTACTTGACTTGAGTCTTATTTTTGTAGGTAATGTTTGACACCAGCGAATGTAGAATTTTAAATCGTACCTGTGTTGATCACACTAGGATGCTGCAATATCTTTATTCACATCCCCACAAGCGAAGCAAATTAGTTTTGTCGAGCAGTTTTGGAGTGGGATCTTGTTTATCTAGTTGCCACGTTCATAATTCATGGCATACAACTCTGAGTAAGTTCCTTCGGGGTTTCCCATCAAAAAGATTTAATACGCTCAATATTATTGATTTTGAACTAACTCTTTACGTAGAGTATTAATCCTTTGCTGAAATGTAAAGAGAAACATAGAATCTGGTATTCCATACCGATCTTCTTTAATTGGTCGAATCACCAGAATGAAGTTCCAAACTTTTAGCTTTTCTTTCTCATAACTGCGGTTTGTGATGAATTGATTAAATGTAAATGCAGTAAAAATCTACAACTGCATTTTTCTTTTCTACTGTGACCCTTAGGGTGGAATAAGCATTTAACCTAATGAATAGAGGACTTGGGCCATTCCATCTAGATGTTGGAGTTTTGGATTGTGCTCTGTGTTGTAAAGAAACAAGATATCATAATCACTCTAATACCACTTTGTCGAGAATCCGACCAAATAATTAAAGACGAGAATAATATGAGCAATATAAAAATAATGGACCACGAAGAAAGCAAGATTTACGTAGATACCTCAATCTGGAAAAACCATGGGCAGAGGCGGAGAATTCACTATAATCAATAGAAAGGAGTTACATAGGATCTTTTTGGACCAATAACTAATTGAACAATCGATCAATTCCAATATGTGTTGTACACCACATAGCCAAAGAATCATAACATATTAGGAGAATTAATGCTTGAAGAGTTTAATATAAGGTGAAGTCACAATACAATGGGTAAAATCAATTATGGAGAATTTGTGATGAAATAGGAGTCAAACTCACTTTGGACTCTTTCAAGGCATCTTCAAGTCTACTACCAACTTCCAATACACCTCCACAGTATTTCCAATCAAATACTTAACAAGAATTCGAGTCACAATCCAATTCTAACACTATATGTTTCTGGAGTTTCATAGGTCGATTGCATCAGCTTTTTTTAAAAAAAATATATATATATATTGGAGGACACTTCCAAGTCCTTCTCAAGGAGGAAAAAGAAAGATACAATATATATTTTTTTAAATGCTTCTAGATTTTATATGGCTAATTGTTTCATATGTGAGTTATTTAATGCTATACGTAACGCTTAGATGTAAACAAGTCAATCAGTCTAAACATGCAATACCATATGAGAAATTTACATTTGTTTTCCGAAGCCCTTAACTTGATCTCCAACTGTGTTCTTCCCTCTGAGTTATGAAATAGCACAATTTCCATGATAATGGCTCTAGTAAATAGGCATAAAGTTGTAGAAAAAGGAGTGTGTCAAAAATAGGGGCACTTGCACCAACCCTACCTGTCCCCTAGCTAGTTGGATCATCATTATCTCCAGCTTGACTCTCAGATCCAATCTTATGGTCCAACAAACTTCTTTCCCACTATGATTTCATTTTTTGTTTGCCCCACCCTCCCCTCTCTCAGTCAACGTACAACAAAAAACAACCACTATTATTAAACCTCACTTTTAACTTGGAATCAACTGCATGATTTTTTTTCTTCGTTCTTTTCGATTTATTGATGAGTTTTCTGAAAGATATTAGATATGAAATCTTTCTTGCCCATCTCTGTTTATGTAATTTTGGTCTCTCACTTTGTACTATCCTGTTCAGATAGGAATTATACTGCCTTTGTGACGAGAGCTTTTTTTGGCCGAAGCAAAGTATGTCTCAACTATTTTTTAGGAATTAGGATGTTATTTTCCTAATTTTAGCTCAATAGGTGCTACCTCCACTTGTTGGAACTTATCTGTCTGTACTTAAAAATGAAATTGTACAAGTTTAATTAACATTTTGTTTCTAGACAGTAGACACGTTTGGGTAACAAGCTTTTTTTTTTTTTTTTTTTACTTATTAAGAAAAGTTAACCTTTTGAAAGTAGCTCTTAACTTATTGGAAAAACAAGTCACTTATTATAACCTTTCAACAACAAAAGAATATTTAGAATAAATTTTTTTATAAGTAAACTGTTCAAGATTAGTCAAACGTAGTGTAACTTTTTCAATTTTTCCATTCTAGCATGCTTGCACATCCATGTTAGCATCACCATTTTTGCTATATTCATCTTCTAGATATTTTGTTCTCTCAACATTCTTTCCACATAACATGGCAGATTTGAAATCCATTTCCTAGAATTTCTCTTATAACTTGGTATCTTTCATTCTTATAGTGCTTCTCCCTTCATTTGGATTATTAACCTATCATAACTTAACTCCTTTATTTGGCCTTAGCGCGAACTTTAAAAATGATGAGCATAGTTTTTGTCTCCATCCAAACGCGGCTGATTATTTGTTGAGTTTATTGAGTTTTACTCAAATCGGATGTCTTTTAGCGTTGTGCTGGTCTTGATGCATTCACTTCTTTGCAACTTTAGATATTCTTTGGAAAGATGTCTATCTATCTAAAGCTATATCCATGCCCAGCGATCTTGTTTTAGTTTTCTTTTAAGCTATAAGATGGACTAGTTTTTTATTTGTTCACAACAGCACCTTTCAGGCATCATTCCCAATTATGTTCATTGAGATCATGTCGAGTAAAAGCTGACAACTCTGATGGGACTTTGAGTGGCGAACGTGTCATACTGACTGAGCAGACATTGGAGCGAGAACTGCAGATTGCTATCGAAGAAGAAAACTATGCCCGAGCAGCAAAAATCAGGGATAGTCTCAAAACTCTCCAAGAGGATAGCAAGGCTTCAGTATTAGGAGCGAATGCCAGGTTTTATAATTCGTTCAGAAATGGGGATTTGGCTGCTATGCAAGCTCTCTGGTCTAAGGGTGAGCATGTGTGTGTTGTGCATCCTGGTGTCAGTGGCATATCTGGCAATGACCTTGTGATGGGGAGTTGGGAAATTGTATGGGCGGACTATGATTTCCCACTAGATATTGAGATTAAGGACGTTCAAGTTCATGTAAGAGGCGATGCAGGGTATGTCACGTGCATTGAAATGGTTAAGAAGAAGGATAATAACTGGGGAAGACACTTCGCCACAAATGTTTTTGAGAGGATTGATGGTCAGTGGTTCATGTGTATTCACCATGCATCGTATGTTGACCTGTGAACTAAAATATAAGGTACGAACATCTTTTCTCGCTTTCTCCTTAAAGAATGTGGTACTGTACTAGGTGAGTAAATTTTTGCATTTGGTTGCTCCGGAGATGTATTTTGTTAGATCTTACATGGTAATGGATTTCTAGGGAAAAAATGGTTCGCTATATTGAATGTCATTGGAACCAAATTGCTTACTCAGCGTGTAGGGACTATTAAGTTTTAACGACATGCTCGTTGTGTAAGTCTTTTACTTGGAACTATTTCTGTGTCTTTCACCTATGCATTTTCTTTTACTGAATTAGATTCCAGAAACATGTGAATTGTCATCTTAATAATGTACCTAAATTTTGGGCTACGAAATGATTAGGACATACTGGACTTCTCTCATTAAGAATTTTGTTGAAATTTCAGGTCTATTTGATTATTATACAAATAGGGTTAGGAATTGCAAGACCAAAGGATAAGATTTCATATTTAATGAAAAGATTACTTCATGACAAAGGATCAATGACCAGACCAAAGGATTAGATTCCAAATTTAATGAAAAGATTACTTCATAACAAAGGATCAATGACCAGACCAATGGATTAGATTCCAAATTTAATTAAAAGATTAGTTCATAATAAAGGATGAATGATCACTGAAGATTAGTTTTAATAATCTCATACTCTACTCTAAACGAGACTCTTTAAGTTGACCAATCACAACTAAACAATTGGAAGGATGGATTTCACTCTCTACGTCTTGATATAGTAGGTAATTCGTTCAATAAAATTGTTCTTTTTTAATCAAATAATTCATATCGGAATTCATACAAATAATATGAAATGACTAATCATCCACTTTGATAAGACTCAAAACCACTTCAAGATTTTTGTTCATCAAGAATAATAGATTGGGGACTGAGGCACTAGCCAATGAAGAAAAGTGGTTTTGGCAAAATATGTTTTGAATTTAGGCCAGCATTCCCAGAAGTGAAGTAGCAAATTCTTTTCCTTGAATTGGTTTTCCCACCACTTTGGTGGGAAACAAATTCTATCCCTGTACCGAAAAGTTTTCATGGAAAATAAAGTCAAACGAACCCCAAAAGATTCAAAATTTCAATATTTTTCATATGAAAAATTATATCAATTCTCAGTAAAACAAGTTCTGGACAATTCAATTCCTTGAAATTCATTTTCTTTCCACCGAAATTTCATTCTTGCAATCAAATGGACCTAAAAGAAATCCAAGTTTTCCTTGTGCAAATATGTCTTAATCTCAATGGTCTAGTATAATGCTACAAATCAAATGTACGTACGTTGGTTCCTCCATCGTGAGAATTCGTGCGTGCATTAACGCTAAAAGAAAAAACAAATGCATTGAAACTAAAATCATGACCACACTCCAATTCTTTAATTGAAGGTGAAAATATCTAAAAGAGAAGTTGATGGGCGGCACGTAGAAAACAAATAGAAATGTGCAAAAGAATAAAATGAAAATACACATTCAACGGCATAGCATTTGCATTCCAAGAACAAGTCAAATACAACATGAAGAACACATAGCCCACTCCTGCTTCATGACAATCACTCCTTGGGAATCTGAATTTTTCAATCTTGGTGAATGTTTTCAAGTTTTCGAAGTAATTAATGATAAGGATCGATAATATTATTCTCCCAAGATTATCGACATACTTATTTTAGTAGTTTGGAAAAATTTGATCAAGTAATACTATTTCATAAAATGGTTGTCACTAGATCTCAGCCAACTTGTTCCATTTTATGAGATGGAACACTTTTAATGATCCAGATAAGTGAACTCGTCAGCAATTGTGAACAACTAATAAAAGTCACAAGAAGGTGATAATTTGTATTTTTTTGTAACAATACTATTATCGTATTACGGGCATAGAACGTGTATTTACAATAATCAAGTGTGTTCGAACTCTCAATTGAATAAAAGAGAAAGTCGTTACTTTATAGGGCACTTTTGTAAGTGTGTCATGGTTTCGCTATCGTCGTACAAACCTACCAACCTTTTGTGGTGTCCATAGTAACACCACAATAATGAAAGGAACGTTACGAAATTCCCATACACAAAGCGTGAGATGCCCGAAAAATCAAAGAGTGGCTTTAATGGGTTCATGTCCTACAAAGAAATAATAAATGAATGCATATGGAGAAGATGATTCTCGTCCAAGTCTTGACACCTCATCCAAACTAATCTTCCCAATTCTTCATCATCAAGCAATTTAACAATTGAATCCTCCTCTCCTTTATAAAAGGATCATCTTCAATGTGAGAATTTAGAGCGTGTTCGATAGAGATTAAAATTGAAAAACTAGCCGTTATTGTTGACTTTTATTAAATGAGTGGAACTCAATAACGACTATATTTTTAATTTTAATTGAATTTTGAGTTATACCGAACACGCTCTTAAATTAAATGGGAAATCATTATCGTGACATTTACACATCGAAAGTTATCCACATCCCTTCCCAAAACATCTTGTTTTGTAATTCTCGATCTTTTCCTTCTTTCAATGGCAAGGTTAACTAATCTGAAATAAAAGTTTGAGATGCATAACATCTCGATTCACTCGTTCTTGTCTAACGGTTAAACTATTATATAATTGTTTGGTGATTAGTCTTAACCTGCACTACTCGAAGAAAGATCGAAAAAAACTTAGTATAGATAACATTAATTGACAGCAATTCAACGTTATTCGTACACCAAAAATGTGTGAACTATTCATTACACTGTCACTGTGTGAATATTTATTTGTTGACACGAGAATCTAATGTGTTCATTAATCTCACTCATTCCTCTCCCAGCCAGGGATGGATTCCAACACTACAAACAAACAGGGCTGGCTGCTGCAGTTTCTATTCACGGCATTAAACCACAACAAGAATATTAAAAAAACCCTTATTTTATTATCATTCAAATGCAGCATTCAAAAGGGAACAAGAAAAGGAACTGCCATTAACTACTTTCTTGAACCTCGAGCCAAACAAAAAGCTGAGTTGTTGCATCAACATACTCGCATTTATTTTAACCTAATACTAAACCCAAAAAACCATTTTCTTGCACTAACAATCTTTTCTTTAATCATCATCTTCTTCTACTTAATTAATACTGTCCTATACTACTGCTGCTAATACCATGTACCACAAACTAAACTATCTCCTAATCTTCAACTTCATAACTGAAAAAGCCATTTGTAATTTTGGTCAGTAAGTCCACTCCTGAGGGAGCCTGAGGTGGTCTTGATTACTCACTGGGACAGGTCTTTGATTTTTTCTCTGCTGTGCCATTACAACATTATTTCTGAACTTCACAGCAGCAGCTGCATATAGAATCAAGAAATTAACTTAACATACAAGCTTAAGAAATTCAAACAGTAGAAAGGAATGAGAAATAGTACGAAATAATTACCATAGTCAGGAGTAAAATTTCCATTTGCTCTGTTTAGTGGCAGGGGATCCATGGATTCCAAGTTCAAATTTAAAGCCTGAACCACTCTGTCTGGTAGCAGAACTGTAGAACACCCTGCATTTGCCAAAAATAAACACCATACATTATCAGAAGAAATTATTAGAAAAGGGAAGTCCATCAAATACTACTTCTGAAAAATCCAAATATTTGAACTAGACAAAACAGAGATGTTCAAATAGACAAAACAGAGATGACCAGATTTAACTAAACAGGAGTGAAACTATCAACTATGTATATGAACCATAGAGCCCATAAAACTCACACAACCCATGTGACCAGCAGCAAAATGCTGAATAATGCGTAATAATTATCCTATCCAAAACTCACCAGCTGCACGAACCTAATTAAATTGAACTATTCTTGCACATGAACATACACACTGCAGTTTAAAGAAAAAAAAATTGACCTGGTTTCTTTCGCGTTTCGGTGGGGGCTCCAACTCTTCTGGGCAAGAAAACCCCGGTTCCAGTACGTTCTTTTTTAGTCCCGGGATCTCCAAGAAACAATGCTCTCATGCCTGAACCAGTCTGCTGTTGTTTTTGAGATTGTTGTACAGTAGACAAAGCATCTATTGACAACCCATTAGGCCTACCACTATTCTGAACCATTTGAGGGTACCCACATTTCATTTGTCCATGTTGAGGTTGCTTCATCATCTGTTCCTTCAACTGCAGGAACTGTCAATTTAAAAAAGAAAAAAAAAGCTGAGTATATTCGCAAAACAGTTCAAACAGAAAAGATAGCAAATATTATGAATCTTCTTTGAAATTGCCAAGACTTACTTGAGTGGCTTGTCTATGTTGAAATGAAAGGTGGGTATAGTTACGGTATAAACCAGAACAGCGATTTGGGTTTTTGGGTGGTACTGTAGCAGCACCGTGTATTCTGGGCGGAACTAAAAGTCCATCAACACCAACTCTGTAGTTGGTTGAATGAAACCCATTTATTTCTTCCATCATCTTCATCCGGGCAACCTCTTCAGCAGCCGCAGACAATAAATCCAACGACGTCGGATTTTTCCGGTAGGCATCCGGCGGGGATGAAACCTTCGACAAGCAGTTTGGGCTCCGAAGGCCGGAACCCGGGTTGCACCCACAACGTCCCATAACACTGCATAGAGTTGATTGTGGAGAACCAGAAACCCACCATCCCTGTTAAAAAATTAAACCCATAATTAAAGTACTCCTCGTGCGACAACTGATAATAAAGAAAAACAATAGCAAGTAAATGTATACTTTTTTGTTTTCAACCAAGTAACTGGAGTCTTGAATAGTAGATTGAGCTATCTTGCGAGTTAACTCAGTCACATAGTCATCCTCGTCGCTCTCTGTTTCCGTAGATCCCATCACCGACTCAACTGGTGAACTCAGATCCGAGAAAGGACCAAATGAGTTTCCAAACGCGAATGAAAAGTCGTCAGTTTTCTTAGTCTGATGAATTTTATTCTGGCCGTCAATCAGTAAATCATCAGTTAAAAACTGAGGCGGCAACCAGAACTTTCCCTCATCCGACTCTGCCGCCATCTCTCCAATAGAAACACAATTTAATTCAACAACAAACTCTTTGAATATACTTAAGGGTTCAACTGACCAACAACGCCGAGGCAAAAATATCAAAAGACGGAATGAAAAATCTGGGAGAACTAAAATTTAAAGTTGGGTTTTGAAAAGGGTTGCTGCGTTTAATTATAGACACCACAAACCCAAGCGGTGCTCGCTATTTCCCACAGGGTCCCAGGAAATACGAAGAGAGAGACGCGAAAAAACAGAGAGTACTGAGAAAGAAAAAAGTAGCGGGAGGCAGGCAGTGTTTTTATAATGTAAAACAGAGTGGGGAGGGTGGAACCCTTTTTTAGGAACAAAACCAAGCGCGAAAGTGGAGCGTATTCCCACGCGCCGCTTCAAAGAATTCCAAATATTGGAAAACAGTTGTAACCAGGTATGATTGTGGGGTCTGCATCTGACACAATTCAGGCGGTTCTCATGTGAGTTGTGGTGGGTCCGCTGTAAGCGAGTGGGGCCCAGTAATTGTGTATTATTTTTTAATTATTTTAATTAATCGAAAAGGTTAGTACTGTAATGACAACGTGTTGGCCTGTTTCTAATTGGTTAATTAATGGTGGCAGACATTTGTCCTCATCCAACGCACGCGGTAGTTTATGCTTTGCATGTAAGCAATTAGAGGGAGGTTTTAGGGTTTTAAATATTCCACAGAATTGACATTTCTGCCATTGAATTCCTTACGTATTGACGAAATTACCCTTATTTAATTTGGGTCTGGCCCATGGCCCAGGAGGGTCAGAATCATGGTCAGGGAAGGCTGTGAAAAAATCTGGTTGCAGAAGATATTTTTTCGACAGAGTGGCATGGAAATGGCAATCCCACTGTTCTGTTCTTACGCGATAAAGTTTGTCTGTTGACAGTTTATTCTGTAGTTTGTACAATCTGGCTGCAATAAACTACCCACCCAAAAGTTGTAATATAGGGATAAGTTGGAAAATACGAATGAAGTCTTGTGTTGTCTGGACGTAGAGTAGATTATAAGTTCATTAAAAAAATTGATTACTCCATTTAACTAGCTTCCTTTTGAAAATGAAACTTGATTTCAATAAGTGGTAACAGAGTTACGACACAAACAAAGAAATTTTGTCCCGAGTTTAGTATTGATGGTCAAAGAACCTGTAGTTAGTTTTCAAAAAAACTATCGTATCTATATAAGGAAGTTCTTGTTAGTGTAGAAGAAGAATCTAGCCTTCATCGTTCTTGATAAAATATCAATGAACTTCTATAAAATGATTTTACGAGATTCATTCAATTGCTTGATTGTGAAATATCAATGAGATATATGCATGCTGGATAGTAATCTTCGCGGTAGTATGTGTAGAATTCAAAAGGTTGTCTAGGATTGTGTCATTTTGAACGGACGAGGCGACTTGGTGACCAAGGGCTTGCACAGTGAGAAAGGTGGACATCCTAGGCTCGACATGGATTCACGTGAAGTGGAGAAATGCTATATCTACAGCCTTTTATACAGTAATTTTGACAGTCCTCTCACATGGGGTGGGGCCCACGATTGTAGGCCCCACTCTCAAGTGAGAGGGCTGTCAAAAAGGCTGTACATTCAACCTTTTTGCGTGAAGTGACACTATTCTCGAAAAAGTTTGGAGAATGTTCTATATTTGCTAGACATGGTATGGATAATATATATTTATAAGAAGCTACTCGACTTAATATTTTAAGTTAAAAATCTGATTTTCAATATTAATTTTATCAAATCAGCTTATGATTAGGCCTTAATAATGTGGTTTGTTTCCAAAAATGAAGAACGAATCTGAATGTTTTTATTCCTTGAAGAAGTGGAGACAGTGTGGAACTCCATATTCGGCACCTCAACTATCTATCTATCTTTGGTCAAACTTTTCTTCCCGTCTAAATTAACGGCTCTCCGTCATTTTCCACTACCTTCTATTACGGCCAGTCGTTTTCATTGCCGGCGTTAAGCGGCTATTGCTTCCCACCTTTTTTTTTTCTCATGGAAATCAACTTTCTCAGTTCACATTTTAATTCCACAAAGTTTGATAATCTATATTCGTAGTTACGTATATGTTCTCCATGTTTTATCGTACTCCTAGTTTCAAATTAACATAAATTGTCCTTAATGATGGTTTCAATTCAAAAAAAATAAAATATTAAGAAAGAGTTTAAAAAAAAAAAAAAAATCATTCGTTTAGTGACGATACAGATGTCACTGACAATGTCGATCGTGACCGTGATATGAAGCAGAAACTGCTGACTATGATGAATACGATGTCGAAAATAGTCAAATCTTATATTACTTTTCAATTTCGAATTAGCGAAATCAATGTTTCTCTGTATAACAGGGAGTGCCAAAGATTCGTGATCTTGAATAAGTCGATTTACTTGTTGTAAAAAAAATTAATTATGTAGAGTGGGGAGTGTCCAAGTTAGTCAACATGAGTTGTGATGCCGGACCTTTTTTGTCTATATTCCAATTCAAGTGGAAATATTCTTTCAAGAAAAAAGCAAAAAAGAAAATAAAACTTTATCTGTTCCCATGGGGCACGGTGTACAGCACCGAGTTTTCTAAACCCCAATTTGGTCCTTGCTTCAAAATTCCGTAATAATTTTGGCGCCGAAAGAGAGTTGTAATTATCCTCTACAAACGTCATTTTCACACTTCTAGTACACCTCTTTCTTTGTTATCCAAAACCTCACCAGGTTGATTTTATGATTTGGATTCCACGGCCATGGATTCACTATAACTTGCAACTACCAATTCGGCGGACCCACCTGATATCTTCTATCTGATGCCGCCAAAATGGAAAATTTAAAGAAAATCCAATTAACCATTTTTTACCAAAAGAGAAAATTACGCCATTGGCCGACAAAAAAGTAGATCTTCGACTCAAGGGATGGATCTCCAAAAAACTCTTTAAAGATGAGACGTTCTTCATTTCAAAGAGTTAATATTTAAAATTTGGATCTCTGTTAAATCCAAATAAGATGAATATTGTTCAAATTTCTACTAAATCAAACCCTCGTTCGGTTTAGATAAGAAAAAATAAACAGTTAATCGATTTTGATAAAAATTGATAAATGTACGCATAAAAAAGTACGGGTCCTTTGAAATGCGTGATTAAAATTTATTATTGATTTTTTACTTATATTTTAATCAGTCTTTTTAGTTATATCAAATAACAGTTTTGCCGTGTGTACAGAATACTGTACACACAGAAAATTGACAGAGAAGACACAATAAGGGTGGGCCCATATTTTTTGCAATATTTTATTCACAATGGGACCCACCTTCATGTGAGATTTTTGGTGGAATTCTTCTAGTAAAATGGAATTATTCATCAAATAATGGCAGAGTTTTATGAAATAATTTTGCTTTTCGATATTTGAGTCAATGCTAGAAAAATTGAAGTGTGAAATGCTTTTAGGACTATTAAGTAAAAAAAAAAAAAATTAGACGGTTATGTTATTAGAAACTAATTGTGTAATTCATAACAAAATTTGAGGACCAATTTATTGATGATTCCATAGATTGAGAAGCACGTGTGTAATTTTCGCTTAAACGTAATTTTGAAGTCTTCCATGATTATGATTTTACATCTTCACTAATGTCCAATGATTGTGAAAATTAGTTGGTGGTAGAAATTTCTATATATCCATCCTTTTTCGACAACTTTTGACTGACGAAGACACTTTTTTATTAATAAACACGGTGGACACGTGGAGAATTATAATTGGTCCAATTCTAATCTAATTGTAAGTGGTCCGATTCTAATCTAATTAACCACTAAAGGATGTTTAGTGGAGAAGCAATCAAGAAAAGTTCTTAAGATAATCATTTACGAATAACGATTACTCATGCTTTACAATTCTAAGTCTTAAGTGGGCTCCACGTGTTCCCTTTTCTTTTTCTTTTTTTCTTTTTTTTTTTCCCTCTCTTGTAAAATTTATAGATATATTATGAAGAAGAAAACTTATAGCGTGATCGATATATGATGCGTACAGATAATATTGAATAAAATAGACCTCGTCAGCTCTTGTCATTCAAATATTCTTTAAAAAGATAAGCTCGATAAGATTCGCTTTATATGGTAAGATCTTCAACTTAACAAGGGTTGGGTTTCTTTACTGGGCGGGCAACGTACCTTCGACAGTAATTCCAGCTCGACCGCAATTAATTGATGTTTGGTTATGCAAGCAAATTACTGAGGAAAAGGTTATTCACGACATAAAGTTAAAAAACTAGGAAACATGTCGCCTTGATTAGCGCAGGATTTTGTATAGGGGAGAGAGAGTTTAGTTTTCTAAGATTCCATGGAGAAAAATTGACTATCTTTTTCCCCCAATTGCATGCAAGTGTATAGTTCTTCTTCATTTTCTAAGGGAAAATTGATTCAAATAGTGACAGGCCTATGAAGTTGTTGTGTAGTTCATACTTTGAAATTTTGAAGCAAATATATGAGGACTGTCAAAAAGGCTGTACATTTGACTCAGATTAATTGTTGAAAAATTATAAAGAAAAGAGAAATTCTTGTTAAGAAGTACTTTTGATAGTGTATTATAAAGAAATGCGATCATTGCCTCCATTTGCAAGCCTTCAATCAAGAGTTGTTCGCCATCTGTCAAGCTAAATTATTGAACTCGATATGTGTGTCACAATCTTCGTTTGAATAGATTTGATTGGATGTTGATTTCGACCGTGAAACAAACATTTCACATATATATTAGGGAAGTCAACGATTTGAGTCTGCTTGAGAATCAAAATGAGCTCGACTTAAGTAAAAATGGTTCTGATTTTTTTTTTGTTCGAGTCGAATCGAGATTTTGCTCGACCAAAAAATTTAAATTCGATCCAAGCTTTCGGCTTAGGTCTTGATGAGCCGAGCTGACTCTTTATATATATATATTTGTTTCAACTAAATTTGAATTTCAACAAAATTTAACACTGTAAATAAAGCTACGTGACAAGGCAGCAACTGCTAGCTATTGCCTGCCTTGACTTTCTATTTTAATTTTTTTTAAAGTTTTAAAGTTTTTATTGGGTATGTGGCTCGGCTCATCACGAGCCAGCTTGTATGGCTCGTCAGCCATACGGGCTGGCTAGGGCCTGAGTCGACTCACTAAAATGAATGGGCAAAATATTATACTGTACTGTTGAATATGTTAACTTTTGCTAATCTAAAAATATGAGAGACAAATAAGTCCTTGTTTATCTCCTATTCTTTCAAAAAAAAAAAAAATCACTTATTTTCAACCACACATTCACACAATAAAATATTCTACACGTAAAAAAAAAAAATCTCCTACTTTTTTAACCTCACATTCTCAAAATTTTCACTATTAAAAATAGTATTTTTCCAAAAAAAAGATGGCCACCACATAAAGGCTAAATCTTTGTACGCCCACCTAATAAATAATTGGATTGGGTAAATTAAACCACACGTTCTTATACTTTCTCCCGGTTCAACGGCTCCTATTGGCACATTTCATTCCCTTTTGTATTTGTGAGCCCATTTCAAGGTAACCTTAGCCAAATCTCCTTTTTCTTGCACTAGCTTTATCTCGTCCAACTGTTGACTTGATCGTCGGAGTGTAAACGGTTGTCGAACATTTTTCTTGATCAATGACCTTGCATCATATCAGTGTGTTTCAGAGCGTAGGTAATGTTTAAGTGAAGAAGAAGTGGCCAAGATTCAATCAACCACCTTGAATTTTGAGGTCTAACAATATCTACATTCTCCTACTAAATGGGCTAAACCACATACCAAATAGTTTCACCTTTTCCATTTCTCCTTGTATTTGTCTCCATGCTGTGTGCTGTATTTGCTTTCTGCAGAACCACATCACATGCCAAATAGTTTCACTTCTTCCATTTCTCCATGTATTTGTCTCTATGTTGTGTGCTATATTTGCTTTCTGCAGGTTGACCTCTTATTATGCAGACGGAGCATAGAGCTTTTTCGCCAAGGAACAACATTCAATAAATTATTTGTTGAGTTTTGATACCCCATGAATTCCGTGCGATAATATAAACGTTGGATTAAACTATTATCAACTATCAAGTCCAAAAGCTCAACTCGAAAATAATGTGGGCTGTTGGAAATAACTTAAGCAATTAATGTTGCTCATGACCCATATATATATATTACTTCTTGGATGACTTTAAATTTTGGCCCATTTAACCTCTTTTATTGGTCCAACTAAAGCTCAATCTAGCCTATATATGATGTCTTTGCCCTCACCCGAAAATTTTGGAACCGAACATACCCGAACCGAACTGACCCACGGCCAACCCTAATTTAGTATAAAAACATTGACTTCAGATTCAATTTTCTCGATAAAATAAAAGCTGAACTAATTATAGTACTTAGTAAGAATTAAATTACAATCCATGTGAGTTCGATACTTTGATTCCATTACTATATTACAAAATTTGAAACCCTACACTTGTGGTATAAATCACGTTATAGAAAACGTGCGACATATATCAAGATGAGATTGCAACAATTAATCGAAATGGATTTTGCTAATCCATTAAATCTGTTTAGTAGCAAGATCGACTTCTCGATTTGAGATTTCATGGAAGAATAAACATAAGGAGATCTCAAGTTATGTATCGGAGAATACTTGAATTAAGATCTGTACGGTTTATTTGTTTATAAATGATATGATATACGCCCTAAGAATATGAGAAAATATCGTAGCGCGTGTTTCATACTACGTGTGCTTTTACGACCAATGTTGGGTAAACGAGTGAATGAATCCCTACTTCCTCATTGTGTGAGACCTCGAGGTTTATATAACCTCATATATATATCCTTATGACTTTTTTACTGTTTTTTGAGATTTTATTTCGGTGTTGCCACTTTATGATGTTGCCAATAATTATGATTGATTCAATTTGATGTGACATGTCTAGGAAAGCAACTGATTTAAAGTTAAAGAATTCAAGTAGGAAATGAAGACTATTTTGACCAAATTTATATTTGTATTCACCGGCCGTTGTGTTTAACCATTTAGGGTATATGACACAATTGTGAATACAATGATAAGATATGTGATTCAAGTATGTTCCATAAATAATCGAGAGATCGAAAATACTTGAATTAATGTTGAAAATTAAGTTTGAAGTATAGCGAGATGTAATGTTCCTCAAGTAGAGTTATTATATATCCCTAACATGTTTATAGTACTGTGAGTTCTAATATACTCGCCGATCGCACGATCTATTTGTCGTAAGAACTTTTGTAATATAGATTTTGAGAAAGATCTAACGTATGATATTCGTTGTCCTTGTGGTTTGGATCAAGTCTATCATGTGTGAGTGAGAGATGGTAGAAAATATGGATCATTGATTGCTCATGTGGGGTGATCTGACCCACAAGATATCAAAAGGGTTGAAGGGAATGATTTGAATTTGGAATTCAAATTCACAACTCCCAATAACCTTCCATAACCCCCATAAAACTTCCAATTTTTTTGTCTAGCAATGGAGAGAAAAAAAGATGGTAGAAGAATTGTGAAAATTCATATAGAAAATATCCCAAAAACTATTTTGGCATAATGATCCCCTTCCATTGTAATTGGGATTTGAACGATTAGAATGCAAGAAAATTGCAGATTTGGAGTTTTGAAAAACAAGATAATTCAACAATTCAAAAGGTCTTGGAATTCATCATTTCAAGTAAGTATCTTGACCCGAAATTTATGTTAAAGTATGTTTCGAATTACTTCAGTGTGATATATAGGTTAAATATTATCTGTAAATCAGATTTTTGTGATAGGAGATTATTTGGATTCGTTCTCTATTTACAATGAATTTGGGAAAATTCATTGATAAATTCTGTTGCAACATTGACAGATTCTTATACAAAGATTTGAAACGTTTACCAAGTAGACATAAATCGAGATTTTTATGGGCGCCGCTTCCTTTTACAGAGAAAGGGGATTTACCCAGATTTTCATATATGAACTTTCATACAAAAGAGGCTAAAGCATTGATGGAAAGGTACAAATAAGTACTGATAACGCATAGTTTCTTAATATTTATTAGGTAAAAGGGAAGTCATAATTCCCTTTGTTACATAATTTCGAGTTCATTACCAGAGCATAACATAGATTTCATTTGGTGACGGTAGCGGCGGCTTCAAAACGAGCTCGAAAAAATGCAGTCAACTTGTCTTTGGGAGGCAGATTTTCCTTTATAATGTTGCAGTTCAGGTAGTCATCCATCCATTTACCTAACTTTGGAAATTTCTCCTTTGTCAACACTTGAAATCCAGCCAATTCTTGCAGAATTATCAACCAATATGATATGAAATTGGCAACTATATCAAGCATTCCGATAGTGTCACCCCCAAAGAATTTCTTGTCTGAAAGTGTGCCCTCGAGAATTTTCAGAAGTTCAGTAGATTCTTCCTTGGCCTTCTCTTGCTCCTCTCCCACGCTCCAACAAGCTTTCCACAGTGCAGGCAAACACTAAAGCAAACATAAAATGAAAATAATGTTTAATTGTGAATGATTCAAACACCCGACGGTATGTTTGTACTATACAAAAATCGAACAGTAATGGACAAAAAATTTCATATCACGTTACAAGAAATTTACAACTGTCAACTTTTTTACCACGACATCGAAGTATCACATAAAGTTAGGCTGGATTTGACATCATGGCACGATAGTTTGGTATATTGTACAAGAGATAACAACATAAAAACGTACCTTTTCATCCAAGAACTTGGTCCAGAAGCGCACCAAGGCTCTTTCATAAGGATCTTTAGGCAAAAGAGAGGGGCCTGTTTCCCAGGTTTCATCAATGTATTCAAGAATCACCAGAGACTCAGAAATTGGTTTGCCATTGTGGACTAACACAGGAACTTTCTTGTGAACTGGATTGTACTTTAACAGTAAAGGGGACTTGTGGTTGTACACATCTTCATTTATGAATTCATATTCAACACCCTTGAGTTTCAGAGCAACCTCGACTCTACGGCTAAATGGGCTTCCCCAATTACCAAAAAGCTTCACTTCTGCCATTTTACTCTCCTTGATTTTCACTCTGTATTGTTCTGTGTTTTAATTCTACGAGTAGAGCCCTTATTATATAGAGGGAGCTTTATTTATCTGCTAAGAAACAATGAATAAATTAATATGTTAATTTAATGAAGTAGATGGGGAGCGCCGATTTATAGTAATTTTTATTGCCTGGAAGGGTCCAGAACATGATCATTTGACCAGAAACAAATAAATTACGGGAAAAAGCCTTGTGCCCCGGAGCCGCCCCTCCCCTCCAATAGGAGGGCGCTCTGTCTGTGCCCCGGTCATTGAGCCGGGGCACAAAGCACGGCTCTTAAATTACGTGCAAAGACTGTTCAGTATCAACAAGGTTTTGATGTGAAACCTTTGGAAAATTTAAACAATACACATTTTCGTCAAAACCTCTGGGCTTGCTTTAAGAGTTTGTTTGGTTCCCATTTTAATCAAATTAAAATTGAAAATATAGACGTTATTGAGTCTCACTCGTCTAATAAAAGTCAACAATAACGACTAATTTTCCAATTTTAATATTTACCAAACACCCTCTAAATAGATTTCAAGGGCAAAGTACCCATTCCGGACATAACTTGAAAGATGCAAGCACTTCATGTCAGTTCTATTGGTTCCTCATTTATCTATGGTCTAGCAGTTTGATTAATCATTTTTTTTTTTTTTTTTT
>CAIGRF010352579.1:8275-26876 GCA_903798235.1 Fraxinus ornus | reverse complement strand
AAAAAAAAAAAAAAAGATTTCCCCACAACATAAAATTCATAATTTCGAGTTGGTTTCTTCCAATGCCATATTTTCAAGATCTAACCATCACTTCTGTTAAGCAAAACAACTATTCACCTGGATATATCATATTTATGAGAGTAGCCAAGCTGCTCCATCTCCCAACTAAGTTTCGAAGCAACTCTTTCATGACGAGGAATATACTCCTAGAATTCACAATTTTTTTCCACAGTTAGGAAAAACAATTTCAAATGTCAAAATTTTGAATTTATAGTTTTTCTTCACAAAAATTACCTCCAACTTTTTGACTAGCTCCTTCGGGGTTGGAGCAGATACAATGATATGGCGAGCGTTTGGACTAATGAAGCCTTCCTCTACAGCTTTGTCAATGAACAACAATAATGAATTGTAGAATCCGTCCACATTCAGCAACCCTACCTGCAAAAATGTACTTCCTTTAGCTCTTCACAATTTCGTTGGGACAGTGTTGAAATATACTCTGCGAACTTCGCCCAATACTAGTGAAGTAAAAGCCACGTGCGAAGGAGATTAAAAGGCTCGCACCAAGTAGATGAACTTGAAAAAAACGCGTTTTACTAACTAAGTTCGACCTTACGTGCGGAATTATACTAATTAAAGCAACATTTTCTTTTAATTAGTTTCTAAATGATTAAGCATACAAGTTCAATTTCCCTATGTTTGAATATCGCAGTTGTAATAATAGGAAAGCAATAAACAACACACAATTTGATGACGGAGAAACCCAACTGGATAAAAACTTCGGGACCAAGCCAGTTACCTTCACTATAGACAATATGGATTACAGTTCATTTCCAACCTAGCAAACTCCAATAGTTCCCGCTGTTGTAATTCCTGTAATCACCAAGATCTGTTGTTCCTTCCAATCTCACGATCTACTACCGTAGATACTATCTATCCAACAAGCTAGACTTTCTGATCTACCTCCTGTAGCTTCCAAGATCTATTGTAATTCCAGACTCACGATATGCTACCGTAGACTATCTAGCCAACCTGCTAGATTTTCCAATCTACCTCCTGTAGCTTTCTGATCTGCTGTCTCCTTCCAACTTCCTGATCTCCTTCTATTGTCTCTTCCAAGGTGGAATTCCAAAAATCTCCAATTCTTGTGCTTTTCTGGTGCTTGCAATCCAATCTCTCTCAACCTCCAGAAACTTCTGAAGTTCAGCTGAGAAAGTACCTTTCTAAGGATGTTTAGGAAGTAGGTGTTTTAGATTATTCAATTTGATGTTTTCCAAAACTTGGTTGCCAGATCTCAAGAGTGATATGAGTGATTTCATCAATATATTGTGTTCTTGGATCTTCAAACAATGATATGAATGTATATTGTAATGATAGCACAATGAAGCAACCCTGTATTTATAGTTGGGGACGTTTGAGTGTTATGGACCGTGTAAAACTTTTCAAAATCACGAATTAGGTCTGGCCGCATAACTATGTCACTCAAGCGAAGGATCTGTCGCTCGAGCGACGCCTGGGCGATAGGGATTCTGCTTTTGTCGCTCGAGCGTAAGTCACGCGAGCAGCTAGCGAAATCCAGCGCCGCTTTTTCCTTATATTCAAATTTGAACTTCAAACCTTGGACTACCTAGCTCAACTATACAAAAACGTACTTTACGCATTGACTATTACACATGTTCAATTAAGTCATTTTTGTTAACAAAATTGTTAATTACAACATTGAACCTAACAGAACACATCCCTGCCCAGGCTAGCAATGCTTAACTCATGAATTCAAATCTAACACATGATATACCCGTTAATGAACAAAACGTGATAACATAATTATTTACGAATTAATCAATGAAAAATCGTCGGCTGTCCTTTTCCTAAATAACCAAATTTTTGAAGAGAAATCTATAAATACCTCCTCCTTCAGAGAGAACTAAGCAATTTAAATATTTCCTTCTCAAATAACTATTTTCTCTCTTGCTCCAAGTTTGAGCATCAAAACCAAAAAGCTCAGGAGGAGAAAATCATAGTTACGTGAGAGAATTTGTTGATTCGATTTTTACCATCAACATATAGGTACATGTACATCATTGAAACTTTCAAGTTGTTTGTTTTACGAAATTTGATTTTCAAAGTTACTTTTGAATACGCACAGCCAAACATGCTCGCTTTTAGTTTAGAATAATTCCAAGGGAGAATTTGAGTTCGATCAAATAAAGGAATACCGGCTTATCATGGATGCCAAGTTGGGCCCAAGTTATGACTTCAAGTAATTCCTCCAGAGTTCCATATCCCCCTGCACAGATTGACACGATCCATTTACACATTACACATGATTACTTGGACAACGAAATGTTCTACTTCAATATGCGACTATGTGAGTACGATAAGCTAATCGAAGTTTGTGCGAGTGAAAAGTGTACTGGAAAAATGGCCTTATCTACTTTTGCTGTGCCATATTAAGGCTCAAAGATGAGGAAGACAGTCCTGGTTTTGGACTGAACCAAGTTATTAACAAAAGTTATTTACACAACAAGAAGCTAAGCCTTATTCTAGAAAAATAAGAGTCGAATATATAAATCATTTTTGTCACTCCGTTTCATTTATGTGGGGTCAAAAAATTGGGGTTATGCTCTCACCCTTTAGTACATCAGAGGCATGATCCATGGCAAACTTTCAGTTATGATTTCTTTCATACTGTAAGCCTAACATGAATATCCATGTTACTTTTTACATCTATTTTCTTCGAAAGGTGGACGACTAATTGAGCACTTGAGATATAACAACACTGGTAAAATGGTGGACTAAATTTGGGAAAATGAGAAGTTCTTGGAACGGTATAGTATGATAATTTATTAGGTACAACTGCTAATTAGCAATAACAATTGGGTGAAATTTTGACTCTTTCTCCTTGTCCCTCTTTAAGGTAAGATATATGTCTCCGATGCATCAAAAGCTATGTACGACTGCATAACGATATATTTGTTATTCAGTAGTGGACAATATAATGAACTAGAAATCCCGATTACTAACCCCTTTCATAGAACTAAAATGCAAGTGAAAATAATCACTTTTGCGTCCTCTAGTTGGTTGCCCTCATAATATGACCAAGAGAAACAACTGCTTTTTCTTGTCATTTGTAAATTCGACTGGGAATATATTTGAAGAAATGAGCAGAGTTTTATACTAACCTGGTAAGGCAATAAAAGCATCTGAGTGCTTAGCCATCTCAGCTTTCCTTTGGTGCATATCTGCCACTGCCTTTACTTCCCCTACTGTTTCACCAGTTAACTGCAAAGGGGTACCAAAATCCCAAAAAGCAAAATTGCTGAGAAAGCTGAACCTTCAGCCATAGAGAAATAGAGAGGAAAGCTACACTATTATGAACAAGATTTTAGCTCATTTTTCTGTGTACACAGTACTCTTGCACCAAATATGCCAATCTATTGATTATTGTGCAAATTAGCAGTGAAGCAATGATGAGGATGAGGGATGCAGAAACAACAGACTTTTAGTCCAAAAAACTTTAAAATCAGCACCGCCAGAGTCTGTGGTGGATATATTATCAGATACACATATTATACATACACTTGCATAAAAGATTTTTGAATCACAGAAAATGTCGAGGAAAGATACAAAAGCAGACTCAGAGCAAATATGGGATGAAACAGAAAAGGAAAGATTAGAGAAACCAATTGGAAACCAAAAATGCATACATTTCACGAAAATGAAATGAAAATCTGGAGTAAGAATATCAAACCCAATATTTTTAAGTAAATAAAAATGGGAAAGGATAAGTAAAAAAATAAAAAAAGACGAGAAAGAAGAGGAAGGAAGCAAGTAAGATTATACCCTAACAAGAAACTAGACGGACGACAGTATTAAGAAAGAAAAATATAAAATAAGTTCAAAATTTATCTATTGCATTGACTAAAATATGTTCTAATACTGCTTCATAAACACATAATAAAAGTTTAAAACCATGAGTTTTTTATTCACTAATTTAACAAGAAAAGGCCAAAGACTTTTCTTTAACCGCAGCAGACATACCTCTGGAGGCATGAGAGTCTTGGGAATAACTCTGCAAAGCGAGACAATAAAATGACAAAAAATTAGTTTTAGTGAATAACTTAACAAAACTAACTATATCATAATCCCAATTAATTAGTCATAATCCCAGATTTTTGTTATTCTTTAATGTGAAGTATTGAGGCCAAGATTCACCCAATAACATGGCGACCCCCATCATGAACGGCTTGTGAAACCAAACCCATTAGGCCTATGCTGCCTCCTCCGTAGACCAAATCAATGTTCCTAGAAACCTAAAAAAACACACAAATATCAAATATGTTACCTTAAAGTGAAATATTGTGGGCTGGGGTGGGGTTTAAACTTGGTTCTACCATGTACATGCAAAGATTTAATCTTTCACATCTAAATGTATGAGAGACAGTGTGGGGTGGGTGCCGGGTGGGGTACCCCGTAAAGCAAAAGAGATGAAGATGTTACATGCAAAGTCACTGGGGGAAAAAACCTAAATATCAAAGCCTCATTTGCATTGAAAATCAAGTAACAATTGCCCATGAAGTTCTTGATAAAATCTATGTCAAAGAACACATAAAAAATGCAAAGACTATATTTTGGAGGGGGGGAAAACCCCAATTGGCATTCATATATCAACAACCCACGTGAAGATAAACACAACATTTACATTATAAACTACATAATCCAAGAAAATAAAGCAATACACACACATATATATACATACCAATACTTTGGCAAGATTAATAGCAGCTTCTTGATAGCTAATCTTCTTGCCATGGCTACTCCCACAAAACACACAAATCCTCTTGAATTTTGATGTCTTCATTTCACTTTCTCTTTCCATTTTCTCCTTATATATGTATTTATTTGTATCTACCAATGTTTGCTACAGATAGGAAATGAAAAGAAGAATCTTGCCTTTGAGCCAATATATAGGAAGGGCCTGTAGATATATGTGTGTGTGTAGTGAGATATTAGTCCGTGACACGGAACAATACAAGCATCAACTTGGAGAATTCGCAGTCAAATCCTAGCAGCACGCTGTGCTCTAGTGTGGCCCANAATTAGTCATAATCCCAGATTTTTGTTATTCTTTAATGTGAAGTATTGAGGCCAAGATTCACCCAATAACATGGCGACCCCCATCATGAACGGCTTGTGAAACCAAACCCATTAGGCCTATGCTGCCTCCTCCGTAGACCAAATCAATGTTCCTAGAAACCTAAAAAAACACACAAATATCAAATATGTTACCTTAAAGTGAAATATTGTGGGCTGGGGTGGGGTTTAAACTTGGTTCTACCATGTACATGCAAAGATTTAATCTTTCACATCTAAATGTATGAGAGACAGTGTGGGGTGGGTGCCGGGTGGGGTACCCCGTAAAGCAAAAGAGATGAAGATGTTACATGCAAAGTCACTGGGGGAAAAAACCTAAATATCAAAACCTCATTTGCATTGAAAATCAAGTAACAATTGCCCATGAAGTTCTTGATAAAATCTATGTCAAAGAACACATAAAAAATGCAAAGACTAGATTTTGGAGGGGGGGAAAACCCCAATTGGCATTCATATATCAACAACCCATGTGAAGATAAACACAACATTTACATTATAAACTCCATAATCCAAGAAAATAAAGCAATACACACACATATATATACATACCAATACTTTGGCAAGATTAATAGCAGCTTCTTGATAGCTAATCTTCTTGCCATGGCTACTCCCACAAAACACACAAATCCTCTTGAATTTTGATGTCTTCATTTCACTTTCTCTTTCCATTTTCTCCTTATATATGTATTTATTTGTATCTACCAATGTTTGCTGGAAATGAAAAGAAGAATCTTGCCTTTGAGCCAATATATAGGAAGGGCCTGTAGATATATGTGTGTGTGTAGTGAGATATTAGTACGTGACACGGAACAATACAAGCATCAACTTGGAGAATTCGCAGTCAAATCCTAGCAGCACGCTGTGCTCTAGTGTGGACCACTTATATTTTGTATTCTTTTTTAAAGATTAAACCTCAACCTTGAGGCCCCCCACTGCCCCGTCCCTAGAGCATCGTGGAGAAAATAAATCGCGGGATGTGCCTCAGCAGGCCAGGGTACAAGAGCTGTCATATTAGTGCTCACAAAGAGTCAAATTCCAAGCTTTGTTTGAAGCAGTAATCGAACCCTCAAATTGGAGCTGTCAGCTCAGCTGAGACTACGTACCTCACTTCTATCATTTGTATTCTTTTTTAATTGCATGAATATATGCTGAAATGCATGTGCTTTTTTGTCAAATTTATTTCTAGAGTTCAAAATCATTTGAAATTGCTATTTGTCAGGGATAAAATCCCTTGAACCAAATATTATCTATATATAAAAAAGAATAAAAAATCTATCGATTAAAAGATGTGGAGATAAATCTAACTTCTACATGATGATTCTATATTAGTTAGACTTATGTCTCGGAAGTTTGACGGAAGAGTTTTCATTCGATATCATTAGATTTGTTGTTGTGATGATAAATTTTGACTTTAACGAAACATGAAAACGGTGAAAAGTGACGTTAACCAAGAGTCAAGACATTTTCAATATAATTTTAATTAGGAATTATTAATAATTTCGTTTATTAACTACTTTGATTTGGATTAAAATTAAATATTTAGTAAATTTTAATGAAAATGTAATTGAAAAATTGTTAGTAAAGTCCTTTTGTTTTGTTTTATTTGAGAATTGTAACATTTTTATCGTGTAAAAGAAACTATCATTTTCTACATTCCACCGGCCAATAAGTTTGTGTGATTTAGCATTTATTTGGTCCATTTCACAAAAAAAAATAAAAAAAAAAAGCAGAAAGCAGAATAAAAAACTTGAATATATGTTTGGCAAACCGTAAAGTTCAATATTCAGATTTGGCCTTTCTGGCCTGCAACTTGAAAAGATGAACTCCTTTTTCATCTGGTAAAAGCTTACCATGGACACTGTCACGTGGGTTCTTTTCAATATGTTCATGTGTTGAAATTTAACTTGAATATAAGTTTACATAGTTTGGGCATTATATTCACAGAGAAAGATAAATTAAAATTTTATTATTTACTTTCGTCGTAGCGTTTGGCAACTTTAAATCTACTTTGAAAATGGACTTAAATTTACCTTTTAAGTAACTTTTTAATCAGCCGACGAATTTTCTTTATTGAGTTTTTCACGTAAATTTTGTTTCATCGTAATTTTTATTATTCTCTATTTTTATTTTTCTGTGTTTTCTTGGTGTTTCTTAAAGGAGATTTTTGAGGGAAAATCAGAAATCTGCAGAGATTCCCAACATTTGACATGTTAATGTTAAAAAAAGTATAAAAAATTACTTATTATAACAATCAACAAAAAAAACATTTATTAAAATTTACTTATTTAAGTATAATTATACAAATATAATTTGTAAAATTGAGAGACATTTGCAGTGTTGCAGATGTGTACCATAAAGCAGTGTGCAAATTGATGAATGAATAAAGCAGTGAGTATCCTTTTGTCAGTTTGCGCCCTAATCACCCATCCAAAAGAGACAAATATGTTGTAATCATAGGAAACATTTTATTTTTATTTTTAGACTATCATTCATTTCCCCATATCATATGCTGTCCAGATCCTTAGCTCAGGAATTCTTCATTTGGTGCATTCCTAAGAAATTGAGGTTGAGAAACCCTGTTGGAGATTTGGGATTTAATTTGATATAGAAGCGTAATTAAAATGAGTCGATTCTTGAAAATTCATCCCATGACGTGACTCGATCGATTAATATACTTTTTTGGGTCAGTCGGCAATCACCACTTAAAATGAATTGTATCAAGCGTAGGAAGTTTAGAAACAGATATATTTGAAATAAAATAAAAATGCCATAAAGGATAGTGGGCTCGACATTTACGTGTGGAGGATAAAATGTCTTATAAAATAGTTAAGGGAAAAAAATGTTAGAACGAGGATAAAAATGTGTTGCACAAAAGTTACGAGCATAATGCTAGAATGAACAAAAATTAAATGTTCCATTTTGGCCCTTCTCCAATCACATTTTCTCAATCTTCATTTTTTGCTTAGGTTTATTTGTGTTTTAAAATAAATGAATTTAGTACTTAAATCTAATATAAAATTCTCAAAATATTTCCCATAAAGCTCCAAGCAAACTGAGTCATCGAAGAGTCACGGCCAAATTCTACCACCGAAAGTGCTAATGTTAGGACAAAACTGACCATATTACCCTATAATTTTTCTCGTTCATAATTTATGGTAAATCTTATATAAATTAAACTTTAAAAGTGTATAAAAACAAAAACAAGAGAAGAAAATAAAAAAAATTAATGATTGAAAGTTGTATGTGTGGATNTATTTTTAAAAAAGTTGAGGAGCAGATTCTAATTTATTCTTTATTTTTCTTTTCTTTTCCTTTTTGTTTTATTTAAATTGGAGGGCATATTGGTCATTTCATGTGAAAATTAGGGAAAAAGGACGTTTTGCGCCAAAAAAATCAAAGGTAGGGACGTTCTGCGTCAAAAAATCAAACGTAGGGACGTTTTCCACAAACAGAGGCAAAGGTAGGGACGTTTTACGCCAATTATCCTTTAAAATAAATGAATTTAGTACTTAAATCTAATATAAAATTCTCAAAATATTTCCCATAAAGCTCCAAGCAAACTGAGTCATCGAAGAGTCACGGCCAAATTCTACCACCGAAAGTGCTAATGTTAGGACAAAACTGACCATATTACCCTATAATTTTTCTCGTTCATAATTTATGGTAAATCTTATATAAATTAAACTTTAAAAGTGTATAAAAACAAAAACAAGAGAAGAAAATAAAAAAAATTAATGATTGAAAGTTGTATGTGTGGATTGAATTAAAATATTCAATTTGGACCACCATATTTGTGCGCATGCGTTCATGCACATGTATTTCTGCTCATCGCTAAGATTGTTCAGTTAATAAGGTTGAATTTGTGAGAGAAGTCAATGACTTGAAGTGCTATTATATAAATATTATGATATTTGAAGAAGATTATATGGACAATGAGTCAATGACTTTTTATATATATTTGATATTGACTAGTCGAGTGATTGAAGATGTAGGTAAATTCAAGAATCTTTGAAGAAACTAAAGCATTGAAAGACTCGATGATTTCTTGGGGTTCAACAATTTCTCATTTTCCAACGAATATGATAGAAAAAAGACCCAAATTTTAAAAAAGAAACAAATGTGCCGTTTATGCAATTCAAAAGGATGCAATGTAAAGTTTCTAGCGCGCAGTTACGTAGGTGACTATCGACTTTGAAGTAATCCGATTACAAAGGTGTTTTGTTTTCGAAAAAATAAAATCCATGAGTTATAAAATGATATATTTTTATTAGACAATAGTGCGTGTTTGATTATAGTAATCAAACTCAATTCAAAGTTAACCCTTTCTTATCAACATTGTAAAGACCATTTAGAGAAGACTACAACTCACTCAATTAACAAGCATTCACCAAATTTAACGATAATTTTGAATGAGTTCTTGTATAAAAAGCATAAAGATATTTTTATTATTCTTTATATCATCAATCTAGTAAAGATACTTATCGTGACCATGATACAGAGCTCATATAGTCATATGGCTCTCACAAAATGAGTGTTCACAAAAACTCTCATATCATCCTTATAGAACATTCTAATAAATGATATGCCTAGGAAGTGGTTTCATAAATATATAGTGATAGTGCATTAACCCTGAAAGTAGTGCTATAATTGTTCTCTCTTTTTAGTGATATTTGTGTCAACTTTCTGTTCATAACTCCAAATGTTTCAAAAAAAATAACGAACTTGTGAAAAAAAATTTAAAAAAAAAGGATCACATTTTGTGACATCTGACCCCTGTTTGGTTTGGATTAACATCAAATTAAGATTTAAGTCAAATCAATAATTAATTTAATCACACATTTTATGAAATTCACAACTTTTCGATCACACATTTCATCAATTTTTATCAAAATCAACTAAAAATATGATTTTAATCACTACCAAACAACCACCTGATAAAAATTTGTGACTTATATTTTAATTAAACGGATCAAAGTCATGTACTAATCACAAATTACACACTCACTGACAAAAAAAAAATACAATTTGTAGGTCATAATTACCTATTTAGCCCCTGTTTGATTTGGATTAAAACTCAATTAAAATTTTAATTCAAAGTCAACAATTAATTTTAATGAAATTCCCAATTATCCCTTTCTTTTTGTTTAGTGGGGTGGGCCAGATATACCTGATTTTGATAAGAAAATTACTGATACCCATTTTTTTTTTTTTTTAAAAATTCAAAGTTGAAAGGTAGGGATTGGAATTTGGGGTCATTTTCCCTTTCTAAAAGGGAATATAGCTTATTTTCTTGGCCACAGCCCAAGATGAAAGGGCTTTGAATATTGCCAACATACTGATACTGCTTACTATATAAAGTGTTTATCCACTCAAAAAAACAGCAATGGGGTTTTATTATTCAATCATTATTCTTTATGCTGGTTAACATGATCATTTCCGGCTTCTTTGATGCTCGAATCCTAGTAGAGAAGAGATGAGACATGTAATGTTTACCGAGCTGAATTGATGTAAACACTCATGGCCAGGCCGACTGGACATGAGTCCTGCCCAAAGGCCTGGTACGGCCTACATTTTCTGGTGGGCTTGTCCGCCTAAGGAAAGACGAGGCTAGTATAGCTCATGTCAGGCTTGTGGCTCAACAACACCTCTCCACCACAAGCACAACTCTTCAAAATGCAGTGCAGAGAGCCATTTGCAAAAGGAGTGTCACAAGAACTTACTTTACATTATGTTTACAAAGTAATACCAATTTTAATAGTAATATATTTTATTTGTTCTTAGATTTTCCTGTGTGTGTGATCATGATACATACTGTAAATCAAATAACACAAAATTCTTTATATGGAACCTAAGCTCAAACGAGCAAATCTACAATGCAACAGTCATCAAATTACCTTCCATCTTATGTCTACATGTATTAACCCATCTCTAGAATCGATAAGATAGTATTTCTCGTTCATATGTCCATTGTTAACTACATCGGAGAGATTTATATCCACGTGCCCCAATGATTCCTACACGATACACACAAATTAGTCAAATTCGTATTTCAGAAAGTGAAAGTGAAGAATAAAGGATGAAGATATAACCTTTGACATAAAACCAAGGCGGCGTCTTCTCTTGCTAATGATTTCAATGTGAATTATGTCCTTTACAGGAGCCTCTTCTAACACAAACTGAAATTCCTCGTTCCAAATTGGATTCCGAGCTTTCTTGATTGTCTGGACAAAATACATAGTAAATGTTAGGTTTTAGAGGTATAAATATACAGCCTTGATATACTTGATTGATGCAGGAATTGTCACCTTGGTTTTTCTCTTATCTCCTCTAAAGAGGATCATGGCATGAGGGTTGTTGTGGTTCTTGCCTTCGACATCCTCTGCACCTATGATTGTAACTAAAAGTAAACCTGATCCTATCAAAGAAACCTTCTCCGAAGCATCATGAGAACTTCCATTTTGCTCATGATCTATAGTTCCACAAAATTTTTTACTGTCTTCTAAGAAAGGAACTAACGTCGTCTCCACTGTAATTTGACCTCGAGGCTTCTCGTTATGAGGCTCATCAGGTTCCATACTATTTAGCAAATTAAGTGTAAACTCTTTCTTCTCGTATGGAATGAGTGTATTCAGCGGAATAATTTGCATCCCTAAATAATCATGTGCTCCAAACTGCAATCCAGAGAAGAAAAAACAAGTTGTAAGAAGAAGGATTTTGTAATCACTAAGAAATTTTAACTGAAGTATTATTGCTTTTTTTTTTTTTTCAATGAATAACTGATGTAAAAAAAAGTAGCTTCTGAAGTAGGTCTCGAAATGATGATATTATGAAGTTACGAGTAATGAACCTTTTCCCAGTCATAGAGATGCATTTGGAGGACTTGAGACAGGGGGTCCTTTACAGTCATCTTGAAGTCCTCGAGCCACTCGGGATTCAAATTATTCATCTTGACAGAAGTCTTCTTAGCTGGAAGCCTTTCCCCGCTGAGGCTGAGTTTAACGTAGGGATCAGATGTTGAGAGAAAATCCATGTTTAAAAGTTTTTTTGCTCGCACAACCTTTACGTGCAGAATTCCCACTGGCTTCTTGGCAGCTCCTCTGTGAAATAAAGGGAGGATGGAATTTAGGTCCTTTTTTCTTTGGAAATACATATAATTACTGTGCAGAAGAAATAGACTGAAGGTCTGTAAAGGGTCATTGATAAAAACAATAAATTTCTCCAATCCTAACATCAACAAACTAAAGCCTTGTTCCAATAAATTTTGGGTTGACCACATGAATCTTTTTAACCACTCTGTTCGGTTCTTTGCTATCAAATGGGAGATCTTTTAGATCCTTAACAACTACAATAGTCCAGGTTAGATTGGATATGCCACTCCCTCTTCCGACTTTTTTCAACCAATATCACTTTGCTATTAAGAATGGAAGCTTTTTTAGGTCTACGCGAAATATGTTTCAATCAAAGACAGTTCAGAAAATGGAGGAATGAAGTACTACGATCTCTGTCAGCTTCGACTTCAACAGGAATAGATGGCTAACGTGGACTTCATTCGTATAAATTGAAGGTAGGTGAAAATGAAAATCCAAGAAAGGATCATAATTTGTTCAACAACTTTCATGGAATTCGGAACTTACATTGAACAGTCAAGAATGGGTATTTCGTACGTATGGGGCCAGAGATAAAGCCCTGCCACTTGCTTGCGTATAACTTCCTGCCACCAATCAAACACCAAATATTATGCTAAAGTCCCAAAATCTGTTGTTCTTCAGTGATTAATATCTTAACATCATCAAATCTAGCTTCATAAACTTGGAACACACATTTATAATCTCTGATCTCTAAGATATTATATACTTATTACCGAGTGCAAATTCATACATATGTTTTTAAAGAAGTTAAGAACACAGAGAGATGAACCTAAAATTAAATTAAAACTTGGTGACTACATATTTTGTCCTATTTCATTCATATGTTTCAGTAGATAGAAAGATAATAATTATATTTACTAGAAAGTGTCTGTGATAAGTGTTCTCACACACAGTGAAAGAGAGGGGCACCTGAACACCTTGGTATAGACCTGGGATTGCCATAATATCCCCTCCCATTACTTTCAGCCCAAAGTCTATCTGTGGCTGCAATCATTCAAATAATATTTTTAATTACAGAAAATTTTGTGGCACTTGAACTGAAACTAGCAACTTTCAATCAATCGAGATAGAAATTGGAAAACTACAGATGGCTAAAGTATATCATCAACTTACCTTCTCCATCAAAGATATTGCAATGTTTGCAAAACATGGGAATGTTGGCACACAAGGTCTCAATATTATCCGAGTTGCAGCAGATATTTGTATATCTATCAACTGGCATCCAATTAAAAACACATCTTAAAAATGATAGACAAAAATTACAATAAGGAAGATTTTCACGTTCTCGAGGACAAAGGATTACAATGCAGTTCTATTTCTGCGACATTTAAATGCATAAAATATGAATATAAAATATGATCCATTGAGAAATCCATGACTTCATGTCCTTGAGGCCTGTAGAAAAATGGGAATAATTAAGTCCATTTTTCTACATTGATATATGTGTCCAAATATCTGAAAGAACAAAATAAAGATGAAGAAGCAAAATTTTGTAAAGTGATGAATTGGAAAGGTTCTTCTAACCTCAACAGTGACTTCCAGAGATAATAGTTTTATTGCCAGAACAATGACAGCATTTCCAGCCCATCTCAGTGCAAGATCAAAAACCAGTTGATTCTCGTTAGACTCTTGAACCTTGAGTCCTGGAAAATGACAGGTTAGATTGCAGAGTCTTCTGAATTGAACAGTGCCGTGTTTCGTTGGTATAAGATTTTCTGTTTTGCTTGTTTGATGTAATTATGTTCCCCTTTTTATCCTTCTTTTTACAATTTTCATATACCCACATTCTATTATCGATACTGGTATACTTGAATATCTACTTGAATTATGAGAAAATTTTGAATTTCATGTCATCAGAAAAAGGCTGGAAAGTATGTCTTAGAAAAGCTAAACACCGATAGAATAAAGATCAAGCATCAATTTAATTTTCATAGGCTACAAAATTTGGCCTCTCTGAGAACGAAATTTTTTTCCGTTCACTAGTGTCTGATGGTTATCTAGCAGAATGAAGACTTCAAATGAGTGCAATATTTACTTACCATGAATTTTGGGAGGAAGATTTCCAAGAGTAAGATGCTTGAAATTTATGGATTTTATCTGAAACTTGCCTATGTACTCAGAAAAAATAGGTTCTGCTGTGCTTTTAATAATTCCACAGGCTACCTGTCAAAAATGTATTTACGTAGAGAAATTGAGAGCAAATTAACAGAGACTACATTTACAGCTTAAGTTAACAGAGGATAATATATGTCACCTTATCAAAGTATAGCCACGTGTCCTGGATAAACTTGTTTAACCAATCGACCTTCACAACAAATAAAATTACCTCATTGCATTTGTTAAGAATAAAATCATTTCCAAATTCTGTTCCGTTCACTGGTGTCTGATGGTTATCTAGCAGAATAAAGACTTCAAATGAGTGCAATATTTACTTACCATGAATTTTGGGAGGAAAATTTCCAAGAGTAAGATGCTTGAAATTTATGGATTTTATCTGAAACTTGCCTATGTACTCAGAAAAAATAGGTTCTGCTGTGCTTTTAATAATTCCACAGGCTACCTATCAAAAATGTATTTACGTAGATAAATTGAGAGCAAATTAACAGAGACTACATTTACAGCTTAAGTTAACAGAGGATAATATATGTCACCTTATCAAAGTATAGCCACGTGTCCTGGATAAACTTGTTTAACCAATCGACCTTCACGACAAATAAAATTACCTCATTGCATGATAAGAAAACTTGAGTTGAATGAAGATAATTAAACAGTGAATTTAATGCTTACTCGCTCATAATCTGGATTCATCACCCATAGTGGAAGGTTTGGGAGAAGATCAATCAAGGTGCTAGAGTCATAATTTTCAAGCGAATTATTAGCGTCAAAATCCTGCGAGTAAAGTTATAATAAGCTCATCATTCTACCAATCAGCATTTTCTTTTACATAAAGTCAGAAAATCTGCTCATACGTAAGCAAGTGTTAATGCAGAACATAACTTAATGACGCATGACTTGAGAATCAAACACAGATGTAAAATTACGAGAAAAATTAAATTAATCATGGAGGGATCTGCAATAGCCGAGTAAAAATCAAACCATATATCTTCAAATGGCATAATAAATACTAAGGTCCCCAAAATTTGGAGAGAAAGAAACATTGATTATTGATACATTTGCCAAAATCTATTACTTCAACTGAATCAATGATGTTCCTGACACATAAGTGTCCTGATACAGTCCTAAAGCTTTCAAGTGGTTATTCATGTAGAGAAGTGATTCCTTAGCTATTGCAAAAGCTGTTGGAAGAGAATCTATTGCAAAGGAGGAGCCTCATTTTGGGTTTTTCGGTTGGAATCTATAACCAATTGGAGCCTATGTTAGTTGGTTAGTTTTTAACTGATTAGATGCTCCATTTAGGTCTATAAATAGGAGCCTTAGATATGGAAAAAATAGAGCTCGAAAATACAAAAAGGTAGAGCTCGAAATGAGAGTGAATCTCTGTGAGAAAAGGAGAGCTCGAGAGTGAAAAACTCTGTAGAATTCTGGAATAGAGTTCTGTAGTAAGTAGAATTCTGGAGTAGAAAGTGTAGATTGGAGATGAATCTATCTGAAATTCTTTCTACTAATTCAATGTAATTGAATGTAAGTCTTCTTGGTTAATAAAGAGGCTTGAGGAAGAGGATTTCTTCCTGTTTAAATCTGTTCTTCAGTGTTCTTTCCTGCTGGTTCTGTCTTTCTGGTTCATATTTCCTTCTGCTGGGTTATTTTCTTGCTGTATAGAGTAACATTCTGCTGGTGCGTTTTTCCTTTTGTAATTCTGGATTGATTTGGAGCTGAGGGAAAGCCTAAATCCCCAACAATTCAACTTTTTGAGTCTTTTCTAGATTGATCGATATTTCATACCACAATGTTACCAAAAATCTAAGAATAATTCTGCCATGTGACAATACAACAAACAGATTTTGCAGCTTCTCGACCTTAATTGTTTCGCTAAAGCTGACCAAACTTAAAAGCTTTAGTAAAATATCACACCAAACAATCACTCTTTGCACCATCCTCATCTAGTCCAAAACCAGTAGGGTAAGCTAAATGGATTTTCATTTATAGAACACGAAACACACACTGTTTACCTACTTATATGAGCACAATAATAATTGAAATAAATCAGAAAACAAGTAAAGCACACACAGATTTATAGTGGGTATAGGCCAACTTTGTGCCATAGGTTTGCAATCTGAAGAAGAAGATTACAAAGTAATCTCACCTCAGGCCTCTCATACTAAAAAACCTGCCTCCCCCGGATTCAGAACCAGATTACAAATCGGGCCAATACTTAAAAAAGATAAAATTACTCATGATTTTTTTACACTAAAAAAAAAAAATCTACCAAAAAAAATTCAGTGGGCTGGAGACAGCCCTGCCCAGTCCCCTGCCTCCCAAAATACTTCACCTGCTTAAGAAAATTATGGACCTAGTCAAGTATGGCATACCCTTCATGTAGATGATATGTGTGCAGTATGATTTGGTTCTACACAGACAACTTGAACCCTATGGGGTAACTCCCCGATATACAAGACAACTGTTAGGTGATACATCTTGAACCAAATTCAGTGGGAAAAACAATATACACAAATCTAAATGACTTTTATATGACACTGGATCAGACTGAAATCTTTTAAAAAGCATTACATACAATGGTGACTAGACTAATCTAGTGTGTGTATTGTGACTCCATATAGGATGATATTGGTGTTACGTGCACTTCGTGTAGAACTGTCCCCAAATTAGGCTAGTGAGGACAAACTGCACAGCTACAATATGCTTACAAACCCACATAGCGGAAAGTTAAGAAACTAATGCATCATTTTTCATCATCCCCTTCTACTGGACGAGTAAACTCTTCTCCCTATTCTGGATGGGATTGGATTCAATCCACCCTCGGGCGCCTTGGTATGTTGAGGTAGGATTGAATTGGGAGCTACACATCATCAGCAATGGATTCAATCAACGCAAAAACACAAACCAAAGCCTTACACGAGTGCCCCGAGATTCAGAAATATTGGTTACGATTAGAAATTTTGGCTTACCTTAATATCTCTTGGTTCAAAGTATATAAATATGAAGAATCCCAGAAGAATGCCAATTGGAATTCCGATTCCAAAACCTATTATTCCCAATAAATTTCCGATGAATCCCATTGTTTTTTATCATCGAACATTGAACTCTTGTTTCATGGGTTATCGATAACTTGTCAAAATCAAAGCAAAAAAGAGATCGTGAGGAACCAAGAATTGGAGAAGAAGAAAATCACTTATGGGTTATAAGTATAAACAAACAAGAGATTTATCCCAGCTGAAATTGATTAAAATACTCAAGTTAATGGATTGAAGCATTGGAAGTTTGAAACCGACAAAATAGAGTTTAGTTTAAACAAAAACGTGGCATTAATAAACGTAACAAAAAGAAAATATTTACATGTACATATGCCACAATTGGCAAAATTTGATTGGAAATTGAATTGCTGACAGTAATGTTTTGGTTTCTTGCATATCATGAACGAGAAAAGACAAAAGGTCAAAATGAAATTTATTGACCTGGCATTTTATTTTATACAATTTTCTGGTTTGACTTCTATGATAATAGATTGATAGGATTGTGTTTATCAAAAGAAATATTTAACAGAGCTTTTTTGTTAAATAATAGAGTTTCTCCACCACGTATTAGTGATATTAAACAAAAAAATAAATAAATAAATCTAATATATATGTATATATTTGGTCGACATCTATTTTATATTTTCTTGTACAATATTTACTATTAAAAATTCTGGTGAAAAAATGCATTTAGCCATATAAATTCTTTGATGAAAATAACAGCTCCCCTTATATAACTTATTTGACAAAATTTATAAATCATTTATAATTTTTACAAATTTCAATGAATTCATAAGTATTATTCGTTACTCATCATTTATAAATTCTTTTCCAATGGAGGCTCAATATTTGGTCCATTTTAGGAGGCCAGTATTCCAAACTACATTAAATAAGGATGGAGACTAGCAGGGGCATACTCACGAAGGATCCAGCGGGGGCGGCCGCTTTTTTTCTCGAATGCAGCCAGGATCTGGTAAAACTCATGTTTTGTATGTAATATTTTTCTCTTTAATCTTGTTACATATTCTTCAATCTCATAGAGTTGGATGGTTAAATTTCCTTCCTACTTGAATACAGCTTGCCAGAAGGGATTGGAGATGATTTGACAATTGAAGTCCACGATTCGAAAGGAAAGTATTTTGGCCC
>CAIGRF010352568.1:0-15711 GCA_903798235.1 Fraxinus ornus | reverse complement strand
ACCGAAAGTTTACAGATTTTGGATTTATTAAATTTTATATCAAGATATTCATTTTTCCAAAATTGCTTTTATTTCTAAAACGTTTTTATGCAAGTGATGAGTTATGAAATATGTTCGAACTTTATGTTCTTTGTTAAGAATTGATGAGTTTACCTTTACATGTAAGCGAAGTTTGGATAAATTACTTCTAAATACTAGTCTTCAAGATTCTTGCTTTTCGAGTCATTATCGATATGTACGCTCTTCAACTGACGTCGATTTATGCATTTGAGTGGGTAGGATTATGAAAAACTCAAGAAAACTAAATATGTTAGAACCATAAGCGTATTTTTTGTTTTAATCAAAACAAGTGGAACTAATCATAGGTCAACAAGATTAAAATCGGATTAAAATTAAAAAGTTAGTCGTTATTGTTGACTTTTATTAGACGAGTGAGACCCAATAACTATTATATTTTCAATCTTAATCCGATTTTGAGTCGTACCAAACAGGCCCATAGTAAAAATGGATCTTGATAGTATTTAATATGTTAGAAAGTGTATTTTTGCACCATTTTAAGGTTTATACATTTTGTACTTAACTTGTACTCCTCCTCTTAGACTTTCATCATAAATTAACATAGTTATCTATATATTAAATATTATATCAAGTGAATCATTTTTTGGATGATTATAACCTACTACAATTCAATTATTTCAATAATATCATACTTTTCATTTTTCAATGTATTTATTTTACAAATTGTAATAAATACTACAAAATCATTGTTCATGCATTATTAATTCTTAATTAATCATCCACATTCGTTTAATTAATATTAATTAGAATTTGACATTCACATTCACGTCAGTATCCTTGTTATTAATTATTAATTAATTAACATCCAAATTCATTTAATTAATATTAGAATTTCACATTCAAGAATGTAGTTCATTATTTACGTTCATGTATGTTAATTAGCATCCAGTTTCACAGAACTGGAAATTAAATTATATTAATTTAGTATAATTGTCACATATATATTCCTTGGTATTCACTTTAAATTAATTAACATTTACGTTAATTCATGTATCGTATTTGCGATTCATCTTCATTTATACATTTAGTTGTAATTTTAATGCTCACATTCAAATACGTATTTCACTATTTATGTGCATGTATAATAGTTAATATTTATTTTTAAGGACTTGCATTTCTCTCATATTTAGATCGAAAGAGTAAATAGAAGTCAAATATTATTTTCACAATACTTATAAAGCATTTCAGAATAATGTGCAATGTATATTGAGCTCTGACTATTGCCTTATAATGACATAATAACTTTTGCCTTAAATCAATTATATATAAAGAATAAAAATAAAATAAAAAAGGAGAAAAATTAGAAAAAAAAATATAGTATCAATGCTTGCACGCAAAGTCAACAATAAGTCCAAATCATTGAATGGATTAAAGCCCATTTGAAAAGCATTATCCAAAAATTCTTTTTTCTACATACTTATTTTTCAACCACACATTCACACAATAAAATATTCTGTGTGTAAACTCAAAAATTTTCCCTACTTTTAACCACACATTCAAAATGCACTATTCAATTTTGTTTTTGCCAAATAATGGCCATCAAACATGACTTAATCATATCGAAACATAACATAGAAGATATCGAGATTTCGAAATTACATTCAAAGAAACAAGGATGTTTGCAATGATTTCATTACAAATACAGAGGCAACAAAGTTCTAATGAAAGAAAGTACACATTTACAAATGTATGCCTCTGTGTGTCGACCTAACAGTTAGCAAGATTGGCACGCTGATATACAAGAGACACTTCGCACAACTGTGGTTACTTTCGATGCCCTGATGAAGCCATGAGGATGCCAACAGCCACGATAAACATTAACAACATGCTTATGAGAAATACGTATGTTCTTCTTGATGATCTCCGGTACTCTCCAAACAGAAGGATAGCCCAAAACGTGCTGACGAGTGGAAGTGCCTGTGGTTACCACCAAAAGGTAAAATAAATGAGCAAACTCTATGCCAAACAATCTACGAATATGGTTCTTCAATTATTCATAAACGAATAGGGAAAGCTCAGCTACATGTCTCAAGATCCAAATCGAAAGATAATGGAACTAACCTGAACTGCATCTGCTGCAGCATATCCTGCAGCTTGACCTCCCATAAATTGAAGACCATTTCCGAACCCACACAAAAATCCGGCCAAAAGGGCCCACCCTCTACCATTCCAGTCTGATACGTAGGCCTTGAATGACGATTTGGGCAAGTTCAGAACAGGGTTATACAGGAAACTGATATTTAGAACAACGGCGATCACAAAACAGGATACTGAGAAGTAAAAAAATGCAGTATAGACATTTAAGTGATGGACACCATCTTTCAGAATATGCCACTGATCATTAGTCGCCAAATTAAACGCTGGTGAGAAGAGAGAGAAGCAAAGTCCGGCAAAAAAAGTTATCGCCAAGCCAATGAAAGTGCCCTTTCCAACAACCTGAATGTATGTACACATGCAGAATGCAAAACTTTATTAATTACAGGAATTTTTTTATATGTTTCCTGATTGAGATTGAGTACGCCACCAGTTATATAGACACATATGCTGTATAATCAATAACACCTACTCATAAATTTGATAATTAATCCAACTCAATGTGAATATGCTCTTCAAATACAAAGATGACATAATTTTTCTCTTAAAAAAGGGGGTTGATAATATCCTTTATAGACCAATCTCTCCAAAACTCTATATAAACACAAGTGCATAGGCATAATGGGAACATAAGATTAGTAATAAAAGATGTTCACAGACCTTAATCGCCCTTTTTTGCTCAAGCTCCATGAGAAAATGTGCAGTCCCAAACTTTGCCTTCTCAATGGTACCAATTTGGTTTCCCGAATCTTCTGTTCAAATTATGGATGTTCAGTATCCCAAATGAATAGAGAACAAAAAATGATTGCTGGTATACTACAATGGAATGTGAGATGTTAAATTGTAACTGGAAGATATCCTCTTACCCCTGTTTGCATCTGTCATCTTGGAGACAGATTCATCCTCTATCCTGTTCGAGTTAGTTTGAATATTCACATGAGCACACAAACTTACAAATCTATAGAAGTCTGAAACATAGGCAATAACCATTTTTTTCACAGAACTTTTACTAATCAAGGTCATGTCAAATTTTAAGATGAGAGCAGAGGGTCAACTGGGAGGTTTTGAAAAATTCTAGTAGTAGTACATGTTACAGTAAAGAAGATATTCCCATGAGGTCTCAGAAAAGGATTTTCGGCCAAGCCAAGAATATATAGATCTATTCTAGCTCTGTTTTCGAACCATTTGATCTAAGATTTCAATCTTCCATGTTTCACATCAAGGGGGAAAAGGACAAAATGCATAGAACACTTATATCGACTTCTTCAAAATATCATTACGTGCTTCTCATCTCATCATTGACGATTATTTCAACCTATGCATATGAGCATCAATATTCTATTGATGGAGCTAATGCAAAATCACTAGGCTATTCTTTTAAATTTAGTTCATAAAAATTGGTAAGAAAGAAGACATGATAGCACATATGATTCTTCCTTCATTTCATCTCACTGTATTGGTTTTAATGAAAACTGATGTATGACATTGACATAAGAAACTTTATCTCAACTACTTCAGCTATTAACTCTATAGTCATGACTTGTTAATAAAATAGTCATCCAAAACAAAGAATACATACGGTGTCCCATCTTTGTAATCATTTAAGAATCTAGAAAGCTCGGCATCATGATCTGCAGCATTGGACACATGCACAGCAGATCCAAGACAAACAGCAATCAAAAAGCATCCAACACCAGGAAAAAGAATCTCTGCTTTGTTAATTTTGTCATCTAAGAAGTAATTTAAGGTTGTTCCTGTACAAGCAGAGTCAGCTAACATTTATAACTTCATCAAGCCATGGTCTTACGAACATAAGAATTCAGTGCGTAAAATATAATACCTATAACAACAGTTATGCTTGAAGAAATCACCTCGGTCACTGACAAACCCACAAATGCCCAAGCATATTGAGTTGCCAGATTTCCGAGGCTGAGGACAATCCCACCTGCCATAGCAAACAATATGCTAGGCCAATTATCCTACATCAATTTGCAATAGAAGCATAAGAAAATTTCAACTTGTGTACTATTGTGAATAGCTCAAGTAAGAAACAAAAATCGGGCTTTTCTTCAATGTGAATCCCTGAACAAAAAATACAGAAGATCTCAGAACAAGAAAGGTAACCTTAGATTGTGCACATTCATCCAACAAAGAATGGGACCTACATTACATATAATGTGAATAGTTTTGTATTGTTGTATCAATACGCCCCATAAACGCACTAGTAATAGCATTTCTAGAAATAAAGTAAAATTGGCGAAATAAAATACTATGACCGTACAATCAAAAGCCCTCTTGATCAGTACATGTCAATGATTTTTATCCTCTATACTATAATCGCTCCTTAACGTACGGGAATATTTAAGGTTTTTTTTTTTAAAAAAAACAATATAATATAAATTGGGCCCTACCTAATAGCTTGAGTTTTTAGATCAAGTGATTCAACATGGTATCAAAGCAGCAAAGGTCCTAGGTTTGAGTCTTGCCACCACCCATTTAAATAAAATTGAGCATGCACTAGGCTTTGGTGGGAAAAAATAAAATGGGGAGTGTTGAAGACAATATTTAAGATTTAAATGATATAAACGTGATTCTATCTAACAGATTCATGGGTGAAATCAGCAGGGAAGTTGGACAACTGGATATGTGATAGTTACTGAGAAAAGTGGGCAGTAACCCTTCTCAATGAATATATCCATAGAGCCTATTGGAACTATGAATAAAATTTGTGCATTATTTTTGAAGTGATTTAATGAAATGTAAATTTATAGGGAAAAATTATTAGAATGAAACATGATAATATGACAGAGTATATCACATTGTTGCCATTATAATATATGACATTATGACAGCAAGGGTATATCACCTTAAACTGTAGAGGAACTTTATGCAACATTGTTTGACATTCTACACAAGGCCTATCTTCATTTCAGGTTGCCATTAAGTTTATTGGTAATGCCTACACATCACTTACAGGTCAAGCATATTTTTGGATTTACAATCTTTTTCTTGCTAACTTTCACCAAATTTTCATTGAGCTCAAATATTAGCAAAACAACTAGTATGAGCAGTCTCACCTGAAATAGTTGATTTAAGAAATCTGGTTTCTCAGTTGTGCTCTTTCCGATTTCACCAAATGTGAAAGCAATAATAACAGCAGCCAACAGATTTGTGATCGTATAATCGAGGTAAATGTGTTGAGGAAGACGGCCCCGTCTTTCCAGTAGAGTCAAAATGGCAGGCCATGTTCCCAAGAAAAATAGAGAAAGAAGCATGCATGCTATTGCACCTCCTTTGCTCTCCACCAAATACATCTTCAAACCCCCAAACAAGTTCCTTTCAGATGGAAGCAATATCAATGAAGGAACACCTAAAAGTCCTACAAAATGACAAGGCAAGCCCATCAGATATAAACATATAAAAGGGTAGCACTAGAAACACGAAGCCTGTGTTAGTTAGCTGAACAGTATTAGACGGGAATGGATAGTATAACAAACAAGATTGTAGTTTCTTTCTTATACCTACCAGTCCTATCCAATCATCCCTACCAAACCTTCCCCCCACCAAACATGCCAGAAGAGTTTATCTTTATTAAGAAAAAGCAGCCCAAATTTATAAAATCACTGTAATTAGGAACCATTAATTAATTGCTCAACTGACATTCATCATCATTATGAAAAAACAACAATGCAAGATAAAAATCAGAAAACATGAAGCAAGCATTAAAGAAAAATCGAAATCTATCAAGAAAACCAACAATGAGAACTAAAATAGACTGTATATTGAAGTCAATACGACAATACTCCTAAACACAAAAACATATCCAAAATTCAAAATCTTGAAGGCAATTATTCTCTTGCTATTTAGTGATTACCATAACGGGAAATGCTGGAACAATGTAAAATAATTTCACCAATCTCATTATTATTTCTGTCATGAAAAGGTAAGAAAGAAATAGAACAACTACGGACTACCAATAGAAGATGATGTAAAATCACTATTTGTATAGAACCCACAAACGCATAAACAAAGACTCTTCAAATGCGAAAAACATACCTCCAATTCACCTGCAAATTCACTGTCTGCTTTCAGAAACTGGAAGTGTAAAAAGGGACGAAATTGCAAAAAGCGAAATGAATAAAACACAAGGGATTTGGATTCGGTGTTGAAGAATGCAAAATGGGTAGTGTTGAGTGGAGCGTCATTACTGGGGCAGTTTTGCCCATGATTTATATACAGATAACCGTCAAATCCTGTATGCAATAATGAGACAATCATATATTCAATTGTGTAATATTCAATTTTTATATATTCAATTGTGTGTTTTGCTGGAATAGTGTGTAATATTCTTAAGTCTCATGGTTTACACCGAGCGATGCGAGGACATTAATCTAGGCCAGCCAAACCATTTTTATGGAGTAATGATATTTTACGCATGGTGTTACAAGGTTAGGTGACACTAATTGTTACACTAAGGGTGTGTTTCAGCCACACTATTTTAAAAAAATGTATTTTTAAATAGTAAATTGATGAAAAATGTGTGGCTGAAAAAGAAAGAAAAATTATTAATGTGATGGAAAATATTATGTTATTAAAAATGTGTGGTTGAAAATGAGTAGAAGAATGAAAATGAAAATTTTAATATGTATCAAACAAGTGCTAAGTCTTATTAAATGAAAGATACAATTAGATGAATAATATTATTTCACTTTTAATTAAACATATCGCATAGTGTCACGTAGATTAATGATTTAATACTACTGATACTAGATAACATAGTAGCTTTCAAAACTGAAGGTTGGACAAAAATACTCAGTAGCAATTTGATCCAAACTCGGGATATAATATGCACATCTCATCCCGCTGCTTATCCCATTGCCATCCTCATTGTGAAGATCTACGTTATGTCTCAAGACGACATGTTTGGGTTATACCAAGTTTGAGTGGCTTGATCTAGTTTGCATCTAAATGCTCTCACTACATTTTAACTTATAGAATGACCGAGTATAAAGTGTTCGTAAATAACTTTTTAAATGTCCTTGAACTTTAGCTTGGACATGCAAATACTATGTAACTGAAGTATTGCAAAGGCAAAGGTACCTTTTGGTTATATAGCAAAATGCTTAAAGATCGAAAACAACAGGAACAAAAATGAACTTTGCAAGACCGATACTAATAGATATAAGCTGAGAGAGCGAATAAGATTGAAATCATCCACCCAGGATTTCATTGGCTAGTTGAAAGAGAGAATAAAGCGCGAAACGATTGATCACTGGTTATGATACATGAGCTCTACGTCAATATTTGTTTTTTTCTTTTACCTCCACTCTTGCAATGTCATTTTCCTTTTGTCTCTATTGAATGGGACCTCTATCAATTTTATATTTTAAATGCTTCTGATGATCAGGACTTTTTTTTTCATAGTCAATATTTTCATTCTCTCCTATTTTTCCTCATCAGACCAGTGATAACTTAAAAAATTACCAAACCGGGCTGCGAATTTTCTGCTAACTTGTCCTAGTTAAACAAGATGGGGCCTGGTTAAAGTGCATCTCGAACCATAACTGGGTCACCAGTTTGCTGGTTGGACCGGCTAATCCAGTCCAGATATGATCAAACCATTTAAGAGTCATGACAAGCTCAATGCATAGATTCGTATACTTGAAAGTAAAGGTCACTTCTCTTGATGCACTCTTATTCTTTTACAACACTCCTTACCAAAAAAAAAACAATTAGGACGAATATTAAACGCATTACATTTTAGCAGTATTTGAATGCAGTAAGATGTAAAAACTAACTTTTAATAACCAGGCATATAGGCATATACTTCATGCACCATGAACGGTAACTTTCACACTCATAAACTTCAATAATTCTTCTTTCCCATTGTTCACACATTCACTCGGGCATATAGTTTTTGGACCAACACCAAATTTAAGAGCTATCCTCCGCGACGTTTCCTTTCCCGGCTACATTTTGCAAAAAATTTCCGAGTAGCCTCTGATCCAAAACCATATTAGGTACCTGCAGAATAATTTTTATCAACCTAGACTCATTGATAGAGTGGAACTAACAAGAATACAGACAGAAGTAATCGAACCTTGTTACCAAAGAAAATCTTGGAATTGTTAGCAATTGCTTCGATGAATTTGAGTTCTAGATATTGTGGAGTTAGCTTCAACTTGTTTGCTTCTGATTCTTTAATTGTTCTGAACATGATGAACATTAACATCCATAAATACCCATTCATTTTTGTTAAAGCTTCCTTGTCCCAGAATGCATAAACCACTTCAACAGTATAAAGTAAAGGAATGTACCGATAAAAGTCAGCATCAGCCAAGCTTTTCTCCCGTGCTAAGTACATTGTATTAGAAATTTCCTCTTGCCTTCTCAAGCTGTCTTTCTCCATCAACTTCTGTTCCATCTGGATCTTGCTAACATGAGCGTGCTTTTCAGCTTCACTTATGGCAATCTTTTTCTGCGTCTCAGCTTCCTTTTCAAAAACTCTCTGTCTCTCCATTGCAATCAAGACCTGTTATATTAAAGTGCTCGACTAGGTAAGGAGGTAATTTAAGTTCTTATAAGCAGTGGTCCTACGGAATGTGTGAATAATAGGTTGTAGTAAAGTTAGTGGTCCTACGTAATGAGTGGATAAAAAATATGTTTGACCAGCTTATATTATAATCTAAGCTTTGCTGTAATAGGTTGAATAGTTCCATCAAAAACAGGTTTCTCTATAAATGAGTAATCACAGACAGCAAAACATCTTATCTATAAAACTAATTTATGAGCAACAACTGTGTATATTAAGAAAAGATGACAATCTCCTATAAAACTTAGTCCATTACACTTGTTGACCCTCAATTAGCTATCCACAACACCCCTTAAACTGATTGTTGCTGAAAGAGTAAAAATTGAAGAAACAAATTACATAACCTTAGAAGGCTCAAGGCAAATGACTAAGAAATACCTTGGTGCGTTCCTCTTCCATCTGTTCAAAATTCCGCCTTATACTCTCTGGAATGGTGGGTTTAGTGACACGCACACTAAGTATTTCAATTCCTGGAGCGTAACGTGTGCAGTCAGCCTGAATTGCATCTTTCATTTTCTCATCAATCTGAAATTATAGCGAGAATTATTTACTAGATCAAGCATCAGTATAAAATAAAAGGCATTTGATGGTTGTGCAGGTGGAGAGTGACTCAGTCATAATTGAGCCCGCATTACTTTAGATGTTCCTTTGTTCACATTTTAAAGGCACCAAAAGTTGTTGATAAGATAAGAATAGTGGAAGAAGTAAACCATTTTATCCTTGAGATTTTATAATTGACCGTAGGAGGAGAGAGAGCCTTAAAATAAGCAAGTGGATGAAATACATTGATGCACTAGAGTTCAATTTGATCTACCTTCTTACCTGATCGAACATATCAATGTAAACTTGCTGCAGGGAATGAGCACTGCAGAACTGATTGATCTCATGATGGATCTTGTCATATATCCACGTGTTGTCATATTGTACACCATAGTTGCGCAATGTCTCGTGTACATAGTCCTTGTGAAGACGATTAACAACCTGAAGGAATGCTAGTTAGTATAAACAAACTAATCAACAACACAATTACTTGGCAATCATTAAAAGAACAACATATGAATAGCACTGAAAGATGTACTTCTATCTTCTCAAAGTTGATCATAACACCACCTTTTGTTCCACAGGGTATATCCCTCACCTGCACGGTATATATAACATGGCACGGAAACCAGGCGCTTATCAATACATTTTCAAATAGCATTGCAATGAAATAAATCCTTAATCTAAAGAACTTCAAAATTAAAAAGGATAAACATTTGTCTCACCAAATCAGTCTGTAGGGTCACTTGAATGGGCTCGAAGTGGGTTATCAATGGCATTTTCAAATGAAAACCTTAATATTGAACAGGTGCTAATCAGCAACAAGAAACAACCGAAACCCCATATACATATGCCTACACAAATATCCAGGATGTTGTAAACGTGAGAAGTACAATATACAAGGCACAGTAATAAACCTGGATCTGTAATTGTGTTCAGAAGGGCACCTCCTCTCCAATAAACTCCAACATGGCCTTCTGGAACTTGATGTAAAATAGCTAAGCTTTGCCTTAACGTCGACACAGTAGGGATAATAACCTGCAAATGGTTCTTGGGCATGTCATATGTTCCTTGTCTAATCGCAATATTTTCGGTTCAAAAACTATAAAGTGGGCATGATATTTTCAAGGAAATGACTAAACGTTAGACTACTAATGATGGGATTCCTAGAAAAGTTATTTAACTTGCGTTCCAAATTAGATACTTATTTTAGAACACGTAATTAATGTTTTAATTAATAGATTTCTCAGTATTTTATTAGTTGTCTACTTTCCAAATTGGACACTCATTTTAGGAAACATAATTCGGATTTTATTTAGCCCTTGTTTGAGCCCCATTTTCCCAATACTCATTTTTAACCACACATTTTTTCAATAAAATAATTTTACACGTAAACCAAAAACATTTCCCCACTTTTTTTTAACCACACATTTTCCAATATATCACTGTTCCAAAATCTATTAACCCAAAATAATAGGGCTCAAACAAGGGCTTAATGGGGTTTGTCTATTTCATACTTATATAAAAGGGGGCTTACGCATTGTAATATTTTAACTTTGATATTGAATAAACTGATATTTCCTCAATCTAAATTTTCTCTATTTTCTCCATTATCGTCTGTTTCTCATCTCTCTTCCTCTTTCTTTCTTAATCTCGTTCTTGTTCGATTATGTTCTACATTAATTGGTATCTAAAGTATAACTAATTTTTTTATTATTTCTTTTTTTACTTTTCCCAATTTCAAAGACTTTTCCACGTCTCCGTCACTCTCTCCTCCCTCTTTCTCTTTCTATCCTTGATTTCCTATGATGCACAGTTAGGACACTTGTGTCCTACATGATACGTAGCGACCACGCTAACAATTTGTAATTAATTAATAACTTTAAGTTAAGAATATATAATATTTTAATAAAAAGGAAAAATGATCATGGTAAAGTGTTCGAAAAGTGTCCATATCTGACACATGTCGGACACGGACATAGAATTGAAGTGTTCGTATAACGGAGCTTATTTCTCTCTCATATCTTTCACTTACCCACACATTAACACACATTTTTCTCTCCACTATTTTACTCTCTTACCTTTTGTCCCACTCTCTATCCGTTGCTTCTCTCATCCCTCTCTCATTCACCTATACATTTTCCACTCTCTCCTATTTATTATCCATACTCTCTCTCTTACATATACATATTCTCGTCACTCTATCATTCAATAAAACACTCTCATACGTCACTTTCTACTCTCTTATTATTATTCATACACACTATCTCGTATACTCTCCCCTCACTCTCTCTTTCAATCACATTCTCTCTTTCCATATTCACATATAACAAACAAAATTTACGTATAGAAGGAAGCAAATAGAATTTCAACAATTTCCATTTTGTGTCTCGCTTGATTTTTGCAGTTTTTGATGTAGTGTATACATACAAGTTGACTACCCTTGCCTTGCATTATCTTATTTTTGTACATCTTTATGTGAAATGCTAATTGACCTTCTGGTCCTGTATGAAATAAAATGCAAAATTCATTCGGGATTTTTCTAGAGAATTATACAAAATTATGTTAAATAGAGCTATCACTTGATTACTTTATGCTCTTGATGAAATGATGGTATGAATTGCAAAGTTTTATGGTAGTAACATATTATCACAAATGGGTGCACGTGTCCTACTGGGTATTTTATATTCATTCCTATTTAATTACCAATTTTAGGTTAGTTCAGGTGAGTTTGGAAGTATGCCGAAATGGTTAAGTGATGTGCAAAGGGACTTTTCTTAAAAAACATGACAATTAAGTTGTCTTTATTTTCTTTCAATTTCTTGTCAAATTAACTAGACTTTGTGAGCATGTAATTAATGAATTTTAGATTATTTCCAGTGGCATGACTTTAAACTTTGAATGTTATTTTAAGTTTGACTTGTTTAAAGTTTAATTTTAAATATTGAATTTAGTTTATTTCAATATTATCCAGCCATATGATTAAAATAAACTATGCCTAAGTTTGGCCTCCATTTTTACAAAAATTCATTTTCAACCACACATTCTCCCATAAAATATTTTTAAACGTAAATCTATAACTTTTCCTTATTTTTTAACCACGTATTCTCCAAAAAATCACTATTTGAAAATATATTTTCCCATAAAATGGGGCTCAAACATAGGCTATGTAACTCTTCAAATTTTATTTGAAATTTGGGCGTTACATTTATGGGATCAGAGCACGTCTACAATTTTATAGACTCGTTAAAATGATTCTTTTTTTCCTTCTCTTCATTATATGTTAAATATTAATTTGAAGCATGTTTTAATGATTAAAAGAAAAGTTAATTGGGTTAGTCAATAAATTTTAATTTTTTTGGCAGGGAGGTTCGACTTTTGGGAAATAAAAAATAAAAAAAAAATCTGCACATAAATAATTTTAATTAAAAAAAAAATTTCATTTTATTATGATGTTTTGAATGTGGGGAAAAAATGTAAAAAAGTACTAGTTTGGAAAATAAGTATTAGACTTTTATTTTTTATTAAAAAAAATGATTTTGAACAAAAAATTACTTAAAAGTAACTCGTATTTTAGCTAGACATGCTCTAGATGACTGGATCTATGAATGAATGACAAATTGAAAGTGGAGGTGGTTAATCTGACTATCAGTGTTCTTGATCAGTACTCTGCATATATTCACTATTTTAAATGCCTTTTGCCTTTTCTCTTTTTCTGTTATAATTTCTCTAAGGTGTTTTAAAAGAATATTTCATAGCCTGAGCTAACCAAATCTGTAAAATTTGTTAACTGATCATGTAGTGGTTAATTTATTCTTTTCTTGCACGTGTCTCTGCATAGAGCATTGAAAATTACTGCTTTACCTCGAGCTAATATGGAATTTTTCTCCCTTTGTCAAACTTTTTGAAATTTCATGACTGGTCCCATAGCTATTCCAGTAAATTTTTCTTTAATATACAAAAACATGATAATATATATTCATTTAAATTGCATTATTTAAATAGCAACAAGTATTAATATCATTTTAAGTATACATTATGTGAGTTCATATGGAATCTAAACACTTTGCATGCATGTTATACACGTGTGTAAAGAAATAGAAAAAAATTTAAAGGCAATAACTTATCTTTAGTTAATTAAATTTATTGTATGTAATTTGCCTGCCTGAGGTATTAACTTAAAGTTTAACAAACAGTGCCAATGTATATAATGAAATGTTACGTTCCATCATTAATTTCAAGCATGATTTTGTTAATCATTTAAGCTTTAATTAATGAAACATTATATTCGTGCCTATATGGTAAGCATGTTTTTAATTTATCCTTGCTTCGACCCTATGAAATGCTCCAAGCAAAATGTATTTTGCCTACCATCACCGTATTTTCAATATGCATTAAGGAACGAAACTTGACTTGATATTGAACCCACACGAGCAAAACATGTAATGTGACATCACTAATGAAGAGGTTAGGAATTTGCAAAAAACTACGACGACCACGTACAGCTTTAACCATCTAGATCCTGTTTTCTATCGAGAACTACATTGAATGACGAGGTGAGATGAGACCGCAATTTAGTTCAGCAAGTGGATTGGAAGAATTCTTATTAAGGTGGGAGGAATCAAGATCTTTCAGGCATAAAAAGAGACAGGTCTCTCTAAAGAGATGTAATGGAAACAAAAACATTAACCAAGAACTAAGGAATAATAGTTGTTCGCGCTAGGTTCACTAGCATACAGGAAATTATGCCAACAGAAACTAAAGGAATCTTGCTGGATCCAACGTCTTAAACAAACTCTACAAGTCTGGGTCTTAACTCCCTAATCATCTATTTTATTCGTACTGTTCCCACCAGTGGCACTGAGCAGTCGGAGATTAATTGAAAAGGTAGACCCTCTCCCCCCACCCCCCCTAGCCGCTTAAGTAATTGTCGTTCCGTAAGACCATGGTGAAAACGCATTTTTGCTTTTCTTCTAGACGAATACAATATTGAGATTTTTTCCTTGGTTTCTAAATCTCCGCCACAAACTTAATAAAGTTACTCTCAAGTTCGCCAGGAAGATCTTTCAAAAAACTGAATGATACGGTCAAGTCCCTTTTTAGACATTTTTAATATGCTTCTTCTTCGTACAGTTCCTACCCATCTCTTCCACAAATATGATAAAGATACTAAAGTTTCACCGGGAAGGCTTTCAAGAAAATGAATGATATGGTAAAAAAAACACTTTTTACACAAGAGTTCTATTATGCTTCTTAATGTATAGCGTTCCTACCCATTTCTGCCACAAATATGATAAAGTTACTCAAGTTTCACCAGGAGGTTTTTCAAGGAATCGAATGATATGGTCAAATTCCTTTTTACACAGAGTTCTAATATGCTCCAAGAGTTCAGTTCCCTCGTGTTTACAAGATAATTAACCTCGGTTGGAACTATATTAAGATTCATGAACTGCAATCTAACAATTCAAAATTTCAATTCCCAAGATAATGTTCAGAATCGATATAATACATAAACCCCAAAATCAGAAAATATGGAACTGAGAAATTCCAAAACAAAAATAGATTAAACCCTAAGCCCCGATTATAAGAAAAGAAATCAACAAAACAAGGAAATAGTAACAACAAATAGCACTTTTAAGTTTTTTTTCCATACCATGGAGGCAATAGCGATGAATGACAATAGAATAGTGAAAATGGCTGTGAAATCTCCACCACCACCGCCACCTCCTTCGCCTCTTCCTCCGCCAGCCGCTGGCGGTGATGGCTGCGGAGATGCTTCTCTCTGTTGCTGCTGTGAGTCCATGGCGGTTCCAATTCCGATTATGAAATTTTCACCAGTCTTCAAAAAGCGTTTATAAATTATAACTGATGGCGTGGATTTTGGTTTATTATTAGCAATTTTAGGTTTTGAGATTCAACCATTTTCTAATCATTTTCAATAACATTTTTCAATAACATAATACTTTTACCTTTCATTTTTAAGCACATATTCTCAATCAATCTACTATTTAAAAATACATTATTTCGAAATAATAACCTAACACACCCTCGAAATTGGAAAAAGTCTGATGCACCAGGTACCAAAACAGCATATTTTTACACCATAGGTCGTCTAACTTCAAGCTAAGTTTCATTTGAATCCTTCACTTATTTTCCTTTTATTTCTAATTTATAAGTTACCGTTCTCTTTGTATTTCAATTTTCAATTTTGAGTTTTGAATTCGTTTGTTTCGAAATAATAACCTAACACACCCTCGAAATTGAAAAAAGTCTGATGCACCAGGTACCAAAACAGCATATTTTTACACCATAGGTCATCTAACTTCAAGCTAAGTTTCATTTGAATCCTTCACTTATTTTCCTTTTATTTCTAATTTATAAGTTGTCGTTCTCTTTGTGTTTCAATT
>CAIGRF010352561.1:32318-43721 GCA_903798235.1 Fraxinus ornus | reverse complement strand
ACGAATCAAATCGTTTAATTTTTTAAGCCAACGAAATTCGACCCATGAAGCATCTGAGTCAAAGGCTTAAACTGGTTCGATTTAATTCATTGTCATCCCTAATTAAATAACAATAGTACACGATTAATGTTAATTTATACACATAAAAAAAGGTTGAACCCCAACCTTCAGGGCCCCACCGATATACACATAAACATGTACTAACATGTGTTTGTGATTTGGACACACATAAATGTACCACATAACACGGTATCGCCGGCATGGCCGCTAAACATTATGGAAAAAAAAAAAAAAAGGAAAAATGGTCAATTCAAAACTTAGCACAACAAATTGGAACTATAGATAGTATGGAGCAAAGTAGCCTATATTTGCGCAAACTGTTACGAAATGCTAACAATGTCAGTTGTCAACGCAAGCGTGTTTGACCAGCCGGAGTGCATATTGGACTTCAAATCCTTTTGCCAAATAAAATTTAATATTAAATTGATAAATGAAATATTTAAAAGGAGATACGTAAAAAATTTTGATTTATCTTCAAATAAATATCCGTAATGTAATAAAAAACTATATGCATGAAAATAAATTAAGAGTAAAATGTACTTTTTCTTGTGAACGGAACAATTTTGAGAAGAGGATCGTGAAATTCAAATTAACATAAAAAAAAAAAAAAGGATGATGCGGCATTTAAGCACCGACTTACAAACATCTTCTTTGTGACAGCGAGATAAGTATCACAATCTTCTATAAAATTAGGATGATTTTTAATTTATCGTAGCACCGTTGATAAGTAGCATTTTTTTTCATATATGCCCCTATTTGATTCAATAATGAAATTAGATTCAAATTTAAATCAAATTCAGCATTTAATTTAACCACATATTTTATAGACACATTCGATTAACTTTAATCAGAATTTACTAAAAACTGATTTTTATATAAACCAAACAGAGGCAAAAATTATAAAGCTCTTGAAAATATCCACAAATCATGGTCTCAAACCATTAATGCAGTGTAGTACCCTTCTTTCTTTTACCATTTGTTTAATATATTACACTGAATTTGACCTAACTGATTCTATAGATTATCCGCTTCCATTGCCACTCTTTTGCGTGCATTAGGATAGATGTAATGGGATCTAGAGATGGACAAAATGATCAAAACCAAATCAGATCTAATCAAAACCAAATCAAATCGAGCAGTTCAGTTCGATTCCATAAAAAAAAATAAAAAATTAATGTTTCTGAATCTTGGAACTTAGAAATATTTGGTTTTGGTTTGGTTCTAATTCTAAAATCAAACTTTTATTATTTTTTAAATATTTACAAATTAGTGGTTCACAATTCACAACAAAAAATTCAAAATTCAAAATTCAATTGAAAATAAGTCAAGAAGGTCACTTACCTTCGATTTTTCATTTCTCAATCTGGAGATTGGAGATCCTAACCTATTTTGGAGACTCATGCCCCAATTCGTTTCTCATTTTCTCTCATTTTCAATTTATATACCGACTCTCAAATGGAAATCAACATCTACTACCTGCTGTCTACCGTCGCGCTTAGCTACCATCATCTCATGTATTTTTCTGAAATTGAAGCCTCAACTTTCGATTCTTCTTCCTCAAATTTTTTTTTCTTTTTTCTCGATCAGTAATGAAATTAGAATCAAACCAAATGGTTTGGTTATGTTAGGTTTTACATTGTAAATTGGAAATTCTGTAAACAAAATGGATTGAATTGTAAAAGTTGTAAAAAGTCAAGGAGTTATGTGCTAATATATAAAGTTAGGGTTTTCACTAGACTGTCGCCAATGATTGACTCGAGCGTACAAAACAGAACCTCCGTCGCTCAACTGTCGCCTCTCATTTGCTCGAACGACAGTATGTCGCTCGACTGTCGCTGAGCCCTCGCTTGAGCGATAGTATTGTCCAAGAAATTTTTATTTTGCAATTTAAAGGTTTTTTCCCCGACCCATTCGTTTCCTAACCTACATATGTATACCAAAACACCTCAGAACGATTTTTGTCAAGATTGAATATTGAGAGAGGTTTATTTGTGAGAAAATTCATATATTTTATCTTTCAACCTTCATCTTGTAAGATTGTTATCCAAATATCAAACCTGTCTTTCCTCCACATCTGTCAAAGTTCTGAAAATCGAGAGAATTTGACTGGAGTTCCAGTCTGTAAAGAACAAGGTGTTCTTCGTGATCCACAGAAGATAGACGATTCCGCAAAGTTAAGAGTGTTGTAGGGTAGCAGATTCCAGGAGAGCTTTGGCAATTGCAGGTAAGGATTGGTACAGAGGAACACAATATCCAGGAGAGCTGTAGAAATTGCAGTCCGGAGATCAGATAATACTTGTCGTCGTCTAGTCTGGTAGACTGTAAAGTACCCGATGTTTTTCTCAGTTGAGTTTCTTCGTGATCATATGTTATTTATTGCATTATTTACTGTTTATGTTATAAACAATGTGGTATTCAAACGTATGATTAAAATTGATTTGTATGTTTAATCATCTAGAAAAGCAAGTCACTTTTTAATTCGTTAGTAATTTTTCAGGTATTGTTAGGATCGAAGTACGCATTTTTCAGGTTCCATATTATAAATAAAAAATTTAATTTAATTAACAAAAAAATCATTGACTCAGGTTTGATTCGATTCTCTTGGAATCCGAATCAAAGGGATCCTTAATGGAATCTTTTAAAATTCAACTCTAACCCACGGCGCCACCAATACCACATTCCTAATCCAATATATATTATATTGAAAAAGCCAGCGTTTACATTACAAGCCAGATTGCCCGTCTATCACTCCGAGGACAATAAACCCCACCCCAAGCCAGAAAGACAGCGACAGACGGAGAAATGACACTGTTCAGAATATTAAAACCTCTATTAAATACAGCATGCTCAATATTTTCAACATCAATCTTGAAACTTACAAAACTTAATAAAAGACTATCCGAATTCTACAATCTCCCTAGCCATGGATAACCCTGAGAACAAAAGAGATCCGAATGCTCCTTCTGAAAACGGTATTTCTGAACAAGATTTTCAGTACAAAAAGGTGGATGATAAAACTGATAAGAAAGAAGAAGAGAGCGTCGAATCAGTAGAGAAAATATTCGAGAGCAAAGAGGTGCCGTCATGGAAGAAACAACTGACTTTCAGGGCATTTTTTGTCAGCTTTGTTTTGGGCATTCTCTTTACTTTCATCGTAATGAAACTCAATCTCACCACTGGTATTATCCCTTCTCTCAATGTTTCTGCCGGTCTATTGGGATTCTTCTTCGTCAAAACTTGGACGAAGTTTCTCGAGAAGTCAGGACTTTTGCAGCAGCCATTTACTCGCCAAGAAAATACCGTTATCCAGACATGTGTGGTGGCTACCTCCGGCATAGCCTTTAGCGGTTAGTCTCTCTCCCCTTCCTCCCCTCCATCTCTCACAGTCACACACAAACACGCTAAATTTTTACTTTTTTTACCACCTGGTGTAAAAATAATAAATTAAGTTCGATGAAATTGTCAATTATATGATTAATGGATGATGCACTACATGCTGTAATTAGTGTGGCCCCAACTAATTTGCTGCACTGTACAACCAGATTTTTTTTTTCTGCACTAGTTGACATGACATGATGTGATAGATAATCTGGCAATTTATTTAAGTAACATTTATTCAAATTACATTTACTAACAAGGTGTGAAAAAGGGCTTTATTCTTGTGTTTTTGTAACACTATTCTTATAATTAGATATTAAAATGAAAATTCTCAATAATTAAATAATTTTTTTGGGGATTAGGGAAATTTCATTTTCAAGAGGCTTAGGACAGTTTGGCAAGATATTTGCTTTTGTTTCTACTTCTTATTGGAGTGTTTCATGAGGAAGGGTCTTAAGGTAAGGTAGGTTGTATGCCTACAGTACCTACTTAATGAGAGGGAACTTACTTTGTTTCATTTCCTTTATGGACTGAATCATGCATGTAACATAGAGATGATTTTCGAATGAATATTTTATTGATATAGATCACTCATCTCGATAAAATGATTTAATCAACTTATTCTAAAATTAGCATTTTTCCTCGTAAGGTTAAGAAATAAAATCCGGTAAATAAAGATGAAAGCTAGCCATCGGTAAGCGCATCTAGTTCAAGAGTGGCAGTTCCCATTTCTACCAATAATATGTAAGATTTTTGCTTTTGCTTCTATTTCTAAAAAAGTTTCATAAAGAAGCTATCTTAGGGTCTGTTTGACAGGTTTTCGTTTTTAGTTTAGCTTCTTGAAAAGAGATTCATGAGTAAGTTATCTTAAATCAACTTATTCCAAAAGCTCTTTCAGTTGGACCAAATCATTTTCAAAAAACTATTCAATTATGTTCAAAAGTAGCGTATTAGTTTTAAAATCAGTTTTTTGACTTCTTAAAAGCCCTGCTAAACGGATCTGTATGCCAACTTCATCTAAATGCTGCACTGGCCAAACAAAGCAATTCCACAAATTATCCCAACTTATTTAAAAACAGCTAGATGCAGTTTTTGACTTTTCAAAATCTTTCCAAACTGACCCTTAGATCCATATAGACTAGTGTGTGCACTATATCTTGCATTGGACTAGGGATACACATTCATATTGGACAATTGGATGTTTCTGATTTTATCACGACTTGTCAACGGTGCGCATGCATGATTCCTCCAAGTAGTGTCAATTGTGTATGGTTAAGCTCCACTTTTAGCTGTCCAACATTTTTGGACCTCTTTTCTATATTGTCGGCTATGTGGTCCTTGTTTGGCTCAACTTGACATCGAGTATGCAATGTAAAGAGATAGGACACACCTAACTCGCTAACTTTTGAGTTCATAAGGATTTGGAATTGTGGTGAATATGCAAGCCAAGACGTTGATGTCCCCAAGTTGACGCTGAATTCACATGTTACTTTTGACTTGAGTAAATGTTGTGATCACGTCTCATGTGATTGAGAGATTTGGGATTCTAGTACAATAACTGACAGTTGTGGCCTCATTTTATTGATGACTTGCATGGGATTCTTCCTCTCTTTTTTTAGAGAGAGAGAGAGAGAGAGAGAGAGAGACTTTTGAAGTCAAGGCCGGAGATAAGAATCTCCAATTATGGTGGGTCATGCAAATAATTAAGATCTATAGTGATTAAATATTGAATTTTTTAAAGTTATTTACAAAGAAATGATTGCATTAGCACTTACTCAATTGATTAGAATTATGAAGAATTTGATCAAATTTATCTTCAAAGATCGAGAAGCTGACTCTTATTTACCTATAATTTAAGCAAATTTAAATAATAAAAAAATGAATTATTACTCGGTTTGGCTTAGAAAAGGAAACCCTTTGACAGCTACATGCAGCAATATCTAATCTAATTTTATATAGAAAAGAAAAAAATAACTGCAATATTTGCAGCTATTGCTCGTAAAAGCCGGTGATGACCGACCATACATATAGAGTGAAGTGAATAACACTTCTCTTGTGGGGAAAGATTCCCGATTCAGCACCTATGTCGCTAGCTACGCCCTAACCGGGCACAGTTGATCAGGTTATTTAGCACGTCTTGAGCATAGGTCTAAGGGGAGGTTTAGCAACTCAAGCTTTTTCAGGAACGAAAGGAGCAGAAAACACATTAAAAAGAAGAAATTAGGTCTATCAGTATTATAATATACACCTTCTTGTGTGCTATTAGGAGTAACAATATTTCGACTCTATACACGAGTCGTGCTGGGCTCGTCTAGACACGATCTCAAGCAAACTGACCTTTTTTAGGAACAAAAGGAGTAGAAAAAACATTAAAAAGAAGAAATTAGGTTTATCGGTATTATAACATACACCTCAGGAGTGGCAATAGATCGAGACGAGTTGGGTCGTCCCAATACACAAGCCCAGCTCGAGCTCGGCTCTTGTTCAAATCTTTTGATCGATTTGGCCTTTGGCACGCGGACTTCACAAGCCAACTCTGTTTTTTTAAATAAATTAACAAAATAAACCTAAATATGAGCAATTTTTTTTAGAAAAATTGACAAAACAAGTCCAAAATAATGAATAAAAACTAGCTGACCCATGAGCCTGGCTTATTGGATCATACCCACTCATGAAAAAAATGTGAGCTTGATTCGGCCCATGGCTCATCTCAAAATGAGTTCGAGCAATCCACAAGTTGAGATGGAATGGGTTGAGTCCACGAGCCGCTCAACCCGTTTTCCACTCCTCTGCTATGGATTTATAGCAGTTTTTAGAAGTATATAATAGTCAAATACCATTTCAAAGAATGAGAAAGCAAAACAATCCTTTACAAAAATATAAGAAATTGAAAAAAGACAATAACAAAAAAGAAACTAGAGTTTTAAGGTATGTAAAGTGTCCTTAGTTCACCTATGAATGGCTTTCCTAGTCCATAATGACAGTGTTCCTTCCTTTTTCCACAACTTACTTACATTGATTATTTCCTAAGCTATACATTGTTGAATTCCCTGCATATACGTTATTCCTCAAGAAAATGCATTCATCATATGCAGTAGGAAAATTGTATTATCTTTCTTGTTTTTGTTCGAGTGATAACATGCTTATCATAATTTCAAGAAACAACAATTTCATTTATAATTGTTTGCCTCAACATCCAAATCTTGACAGAACATAGATTGAATTTGAATGAGCAGGTGGTTTCGGAAGTTACCTATTCGGAATGAGTGATGTTATTGCCAAACAATCTACTGAAGCTAATGATGGACAGAATATTAAGAACCCATCACTAGCATGGATGATTGGCTTTCTTTTTGTGGTTAGCTTTCTTGGGCTCTTCTCCGTGGTACCCCTTCGAAAGGTACATTATTAAACTCAGCACCGCTTTGTTACTATTCTTCGAGTTCCCTTGTCAATCCTAAGACATCCTATAAAATTCATGAAGTCTTTTAAGTACGAAGTTTAGCCCTCAGATCGGATAAAGGGGAGAAGGAAAATTCCTCTGTCTCATGTATGATCTAAAATCATCGACTGCATGCATCTATTAGACCTGTTTCAACCATAATCTTAACTTGTACAAATGTTTTGGAATTGAGAAAAGTAACAATAAACTTGTTTCAAATTTACTTCCTTTTGAGCTGAACATTTTTCCTTGTCATTGCAATGTAATGGTTTAATATCATAATACAATCTTGATTTGTTTGTTATTACATGATTTAGATAATGATTATTGACTTCAAACTGACTTATCCAAGTGGAACGGCAACTGCTCACCTAATCAACAGCTTCCACACTCCCCAAGGAGCCAAACTAGCAAAGTGAGTCTCCATAATTCTTATTTAAACTTCCTTCTCTCGATCTTGATTTGCATAGAAATTTCGGACATGGTAGACTGTGGACCAATTTGGAATCTTATTCTTCTTCTTATTGTTGCTTCACTTCAGGAAACAAGTCAGAACTCTAGGAAAATTCTTCTCTTTCAGCTTCCTGTGGGGCTTCTTTCAGTGGTTTTTCACTGGAGGAGATGGCTGTGGATTTGTAAACTTTCCTACATTGGGTCTTAAAGCCTACGAGAACATGTGAGTGGTGATAAAATTTCTCTAGAGAATCTAAAAAGTTAAACTGTCTATCTGCAAGTTCTTGTATATTAGAAAAGAGAAGATTTTGAAATGAAGAATTTAGCCTTTTATTGTCCTTATTAACCCTTTTCATTCTTATGCTAATTCAAAAACTAGGTTTTACTTTGACTTCTCAGCAACATACGTTGGAGTTGGCATGATATGCCCATATCTGATCAACATATCTTTGCTAGTCGGAGCAATCCTCTCTTGGGGTATAATGTGGCCACTCATAGGAGACAGGAAGGGTGATTGGTATCCTGCAGAATATCCATCTACCAGCCTTCATAGTTTGCAAGGCTACAGGGTACATTTCCTTAATATCTTAATTTTCAGGCACCAATTTCAAGTTTTGAACGTATAACCATCCATTCATTTCTTCCTATAGGTTTTCATATCAATAGCCATGATCCTCGGTGATGGCCTCTACAACTTCTTTAAGGTCCTTGGTCATACCATATTTGGACTGTATAACCAAATCAGTGATAAAAATTCTCACTCGGTCCTCCCAGTTGGCGGCCGTACCTCATCTCCTACGGATTCTCTATCTTATGATGACCAGCGCCGGACCCAACTTTTTCTCAAAGACCAAATCCCTATATGGGTTGCCATTGTTGGCTACATCACCATTGCAATAATCTCTGCTGCAACACTTCCACACATATTCCCCCCACTCAAGTGGTATTACATTGTCGTCATATATATCTTGGCACCCACACTAGCCTTCTGTAATGCATATGGGTGTGGGCTCACCGACTGGTCATTAGCATCTACTTATGGAAAGCTGGCTATCTTTGTAATCGGTGCATGGGCTGGAGCCTCACATGGTGGTGTTCTTGCAGGACTAGCTGCATGTGGGGTCATGATGAATATAGTCTCTACTGCATCTGACCTAACTCAGGACTTCAAGACAGGTTATATGACCCTGGCTTCCCCTCGGTCCATGTTTGTGAGCCAGATTATTGGAACAGCAATGGGATGTGTTATTTCACCTTGTGTATTTTGGCTCTTCTACAAGGCGTTTCATGATTTGGGCGTCCCTGGTTCGCAATATTCTGCACCTTATGCTCTTGTATACCGTAACATGGCAATCTTGGGAGTTGAGGGATTCTCTTCTTTGCCAAAGAACTGCCTTACTCTATGCTACGTGTTCTTTGTTGGAGCTGTTGTTATTAATGGCATAAGAGACATCGTTGGAAAGAAATGGGCTAGGTTCATTCCTCTTCCCATGGCAATGGCAATACCATTTTACCTTGGAGCATATTTTACAATCGACATGTGTATTGGAAGTTTGATACTGTTTATTTGGGAGAAGATTGACAAAGCAAAGGCTGATGCATTTGGACCGGCTGTGGCTTCTGGATTGATCTGTGGTGACGGGATATGGACATTGCCTAGTTCAATATTAGCCTTGGCAGGCGTAAATCCACCCATTTGCATGAAATTTCTGTCAAGGAAAACAAATGCAAGGGTTGATACTTTCTTAACTTAGCTCTAATATCAATATCAGTAGCTATAATCCGGTAACCGGATTTCATCAAATTCCCGTGTGCTTTTCTTTTTATTCTTCTTGTTTCCCTTCTATAGCAAACCTGCTTCTGTCACTGATATTACTGAAATGTAAAACTATCAATGTAAATGATAGTGTGCAAATTACTTGCCAACTATTATAAGTGAATTGAATCGGAGGAAAATTATATCTTGAGATCCTGAAACCTTGAATATTTCCATTTCTCAGCCTTATTCTCAAACTCAAACCAGTTAAAATGAATAGTTAATGTCTTACACTTGTGTAAAGTTTTAACTGTAAATTCTGTCCTTCCAATATGTAAAATTGTAGTCCAACTTTTGTACTGTAGATACTTGCTGTGGCAGGATTATAATTCTTCAGCTAGCACCTTCTGGAGGAAAGAGTCGTGTAGAGGCACTTTTTCAACTTATTTTTAATTCCTGAAATACTCTTTTGTCTGAAATTATTCTTTGAAGGAATATCAGTAAACTCAGAGGGAATAGCCCTGAACTCCTCTCCTGAAAGTGTTTCCCTCTCCAGCTGCACCTCCACTAATTTATCAATTGCCTCTCTGTTGTTCCTTATGTGCATTTTTTTTTTTTTTNTAAGCATCGGCTAACTCTGTGCCAGCAGCCGCGGTAAGACAGAGGATGCAAGCGTTATCCGGAATGATTGGGCGTAAAGCGTCTGTAGGTGGCTTTTTAAGTCCGCCGTCAAATCCCAGGGCTCAACCCTGGACAGGCGGTGGAAACTACCAAGCTGGAGTACGGTAGGGGCAGAGGGAATTTCCGGTGGAGCGGTGAAATGCGTAGAGATCGGAAAGAACACCAACGGCGAAAGCACTCTGCTGGGCCGACACTGAGTTATCAATGTCGTGTGCAAGTTTCTCCGACATTTGATTTCTATCTAACATTCTTACTAACACATCACTACTCTTCACGCCTTGATCAATCAACGCCCCCACCGGCCAATCTCAGGCATTCAATATGCTATTACCATCTGATGAAGTAAACAGAAAATCCTTAAAATTTTGCATCTGAACCATGTTATTTTATGGTACAAAGCAATTTTTCACTAAATGTACCTGTCTAGCTATTTGAGTAATTTATTGCAAGTCTCCTGCTGCATCTGTTGTGACTTCTGCATCACTGAATATAATTTCCTCAGCTTCCCTGCCTATGACTTGCAAAGAGTTGTTGCTTAGAGATCAATGTTGGATCTTCACCTGGTATGTACCATGTCAGATCTCAAGCTTGTCCTCGAGGGATCAATGTAACTTTTTGTACCGGATCATATCCTGGGGTCAAATTCCCGTGAACCAGAAAAGCATAATAAGATCGTGCTATTGTTCTTGAAAAAAGCTTTAATGCACTCTTTCTAAAAGTGATATTCATGATGATGTTGGTCCCAGATAAACAGATTGAAGCATAGTTTGAATTTGTTTTGTGAAAAACCGCAAAGAAAAATGCTTAAAAGCAACAAGAACACGGGATTTTTCGGCTAAAGGGCCCGAAGGTTCAGTTACTGCTTTTAACGCTTAATCCCCCATTGAGCATCTCTAAGGATATTGCTTGAATCCACTATAAAGCCCCAAAATCGGACAAGAACAAGTACAAAATCTGCAATAAGGGATTCAAACAAAACCCTTTTCTTGAATAAACCTCACGTATCAGCAATCACTCACAAAGAATATGTATTGTTAAACTAATCTCTCTATACAACAATCTTACAAAGAAATCGCTCAAAAAACACGTGGTTGATGACCAATCTATGAATATAAAAAGATGATTTTCACGAAGACAAAAGTAGAAGACAAAAGGAGAGACGAAAAGCCAGTATCAAACCCTAAAAACACAAGTGCCCCCTTTCTATATGAGATAAGCCCATATCATGCATCCAACAGTCTGTAAAATTTTAAGTGTCAAACATCTGGTGAAGGCGTGTATATATCAAAGAAATACACGCTTTCACCCAAATTCCAGAATCATCTAATTGTTGGATCAAAACATAAAGTTGGACTAAGTGATAAGTGTAGCTTTTACACTTATTCTTGATACTAAATTATGATATTTTGTTGTCTTTTGAATTAAATTCTACTTAATTTATGTTAAATTGTATTTTGTAGGTAAAATTTTATGTTTGATGAAGAATTGGAGAAAAGATGCAAAATAATGAAAGAATGATTCAAAGTACAATGACTGAATTTTATTATTTTGAAAGATTGAGGACTAAAAGAAAAATATAGGATTGATGGGCTTCAAATTGAATTGCACTAGGATTCAAATTCAATTGGTATTG
>CAIGRF010352561.1:10126-27631 GCA_903798235.1 Fraxinus ornus | reverse complement strand
CACTTTATTACTTATCACGGTACGTACATTTGCGAAATTTCACGAACACCAAAAAGTCGGGCTCAAGACATCTTACTGGTCCAAAAGTAATTGGGCCCTAAAAAAATGTAGCAACCCATCTTCATAATCTCCACCTTTGTTGCATTTTGAGACTTTATATAATGGATTTGAACTCTATCTGATGTCACTTGCTGTTATTAACTTGTTACAAAACAAAGAACTAATTAGTTTCAATATTCAATAATTTTAAAGAATCCTAAAATTTATTCAAAGGTATTACCTTTGTGCCTGCATTAGCTGTATTTACCTTAGTAGGTATTTTAACAAGTTTTATATCACATTTTCCAGTTATATCCCAAATGAAATAAAACTTAGCATCTATGTGTTTATTCCTATCATGAAACATATGGTTTTTATTCAAGAAAGTAGCACTTCGATTATCTGAACAAAGCTCCACCTTATTTCCTATAAATCCTAATTCATTTAATAATTCTTTCAACCAAACACCTTCTTTTACAACCTCAGTGGCAACAATATATTCAGGTTTAGTAGAAGATAGAACAACTAATTTTTGAAGCTGAGATTTCCTACTAATGCAAGTATTATCTATCACATAAAAATATACAGAAGTAGACTTTTTGTTATCAGAATTTTTAGCAAAATCAGAATCAACATATCGTTTCAAATTAAAATCATTTTTATCAGTTTTAAACATAAGTACTAATTTATGAGTACCCTTTAGATATCTGATTAAATGTTTCATAGCTTCCCAATGAAGCTCACCTGGGTTACTCATAAATCTGCTCAGAACTCTTACAACAAAAGCAATATCAGGTCTAGAGCATACCATAACATACATAACAGAACCTACTGCATTAACATAAGGCACATTTGTCATTCTATTAAACTCATATTCAATTTTAGGTGAATGATCAGTAGATAACTTCACACAGGCAGATAAAGGCAAACTAACAGGTTTAGATCCATGAAGTGAAAATCTTTTAATAACCCTTTCAATGTAAGACTTGTGTTAGAAACTATCTTTTCATTTCCATTCCTAATATCTTTCTAGCAGGTCCTAAATCCTTCATTTCAAATTCAGATTTAAGTTTTTCTTTCAAAACATTAACAATAGCTTTATCATGACCAGCTGGAAGCATATCATCAACATATAGAAGCAAATAGAAAATTTCAGAATTTCCAACACATTTAAAGTAGAAACGGGGATTGTAATATGACTTTTTAAAACCAAAGCTTTGTATAAAAAAGTCAAATTTTCTATACCATTGTCTAGGAATTTGTTTCAGACTATACAAAGATTTTTTTCAAAAGGCTCACTAAGTTTTTTCCTGTTTTTAAAGCCTTTTGGTTGGGTCATGTGCCATAAGGAAAAGTTGTTTTCACATCAAATTATTCTAATTCTAAATTAAATTGTGCTACTAAAGCAAATAAAACTTTGATGGAAGTGTATTTCACAATAGAAGGAAATGTCAATATAGTTTATTCTTTCTCTTTGTATGAAGCTCTTGGCTACTAGCCTTGCCTTATATCTTCTATCATCGATTTCATATCACCTTCTTAATTTTATAAACCCATTTACAGTAAACCAATTTGCAATCAATAGGTTTCGCTACAAGATTCCAAGTATGATTCTTATATAAAGAATCTATTTCCTCTTGCATTGCAGCAAGCCACCTTACAAAATCTTTACAGGATACAGCCTCTTCAAAAGAGGTTGGATCAAAATTTAAAGTCTCATGATCAAGTTGTTCAGACACATAGTCTGCATACAAAACCTAGAGGGAGGCCTTATCTGTCTTTTCTATCTATCCCTAGCAAGTTGGTAATCTTGCAGATTAGTAGCAGTATCTAGAACTTGGTCATCTTCCAAGGTCTGATCAGTTATTGTTTGTGGTCCTTCTTGAGGTTGCTCCACCTCAATTTGAGTTTGGTTTTCATTATTCTAAACATCAATATCAACCTCAGTAGACACAAAGTCCTTTTCAGCCAATTTCTCCCTATTATCATCACTAAGACAAGGAAAGTGTTCTTCATTAAAAATAAGACCTACTTGTTATAACTTTGAATCCTCCAATTTCTTTTATTAATAACCTATAGCCTTCAGCTCCTTCCCCATAACCAAGAAAAACACATTTCAGAGATCTAGGATCAAGCTTAGAATCAGTTTGGTGTGCATAAGTTGCACAGTCAAAAGTTCTAATGTAAGAGTAGTTAGGTATAGTTCAAGTCCATATCTTCTCATGTATCTGAAAATCTATGGAACTTGAAGGACTTCTATTTATATTATAACAAACAGTCTTAACAGCTTCTCCCCAGAATATCTTGGTAAGCCAGAGCTTATTAAAATACATCTGGTTCTTTCAAGAATAGTTCTATTTATCCTTTCAGCAATTCTATTTTGCTGGAGAGTACAGACCACAGTTTTGTGCCTCTGTATCCCATATTATTACATAACTGGTCAAATTCAACATTGCAGAATTCAAGACCATTATCTATTCTCAATGCCTATATCTTTTTATTAGTTTGATTCTCAATTAATATCTTCCAATTTTTAAAGGTTATAAAGGTGTCAATTTTATTCTTCAATAAAAGGATCTAGACTTTCCTTGAGAAAGCATCTATGATAAGAAGATAATATCTATAGCCAGAAGCTGTAGATATAGGTACATACCCACATAGATCACTATATATGTAATCAAGTATATTTAGTGATTTGTGAGTACATGTACTAAATGGCAGTCTGTTGTTTCTCAAGGATACAATGCTCACAAAATGTCAGCTTATAAACATTATCATTTCCAAATACTCATTCTTTTTAAAGAAGTTTCAAGCTTATTTCACCAAGGTAACCTAGTCTTCTATGCCATAATTCTGATTTGTCAGATTGAGACACTACGCTCCCAAATTTATTAGAGGAAACATATTCGACATTTATCACATAGACTCCATTATATTTTGGTGCATTGATAATGAGATTCTGATCTTCGATTATATTCGTAAAGTCATTTCCAATTTCAATTTGATAATTTTCATCATCTAAAACACCTAAGGAAATAATGTTTCTTTTTAAGGCAAGAACATAGCTGGTATGCTTCAAAAGTATTATTTGATTATTTTCAAGTTTTAAAACAATGTTTCCAATGCCTTTCACTTCACAAGATTCATTATTTCCCAACTTTACAAAACATTCACTTAGATTAGAAAAATCAGAGAACCATCTGAGATTGTAACTTATATGAAAAGAACAACCTGAATTAAGAACCCAATCTTAATTTGTTCTTTCATAAGAGGACACATAAGTTACACCAATATTGGCTCTTGCTTCTTTATAAAAAAAAAAAAAAACAATGGCAGAAGAGCTATTACCTTGATTGGATCCATTCCTATGATCATTAGCCCTTTCAAATAGTCTTTTATAAGATGACCTGCTTTTCCGCAGTAATTGCATTTTCTATTCTTATCATTTGCTTTATGAGTTTTATTGTCCTTTCCTTTTTTGTTTTCCCATTTCTTCTTAGCAGAATTCCTGTTTTTATCATGACTATCCTGACTGAAATTGCTAAGATCTTTAGATTGAGGCTTAGAATCAGATTGAGAATTCTCAGTATGAAGAAATTGCTAAGATTTTTAGATAAGTATGAATTATATTGACAATGAGGTCATCTCTACCATATTCTAAAGCATTCTTTATGTCTTTATATCTATCACGAGGAGCATTAAGTAGACCAACTACTTTTTGTTCATTTGAGATCTTCTCACCACAATTTATAAGATCTTGTGTGATCTTATTAAACTTGTCAATATTCTCTTCTAAGCCAGCACAAGGATCAAATTTATGACTAAAGAATTGTTTCAATAGAAAACATTTATTTGGCAGAGTCTTAAGGTGCTGTTTTTCTAAGGCCCTATAACTCAGCAGCATTTTCGATATCTCCTACCTTTCTAATTATAGAGTCAGATAGGTGAAGGAATAATATGCTCCAAGCTAATTCAATTTGTTCAGTTTTCCTTTCAATATGAGTATTTTCTGTCCAAGATTCATTTGTGGCTTTAGCACATTTTAATTGCAACATAAGTGTTGACACATGGTTAATTTGAAACCTCAAAGTCTTGATTATAATAGACAAGTTGGTCTTATTTACTAACGATTTGAATTTGAGCGATTATACTCTTTCAATATGTACAAGAGAAAATTGATCAATGGTCGTCAAAAGATCAAAAACTATCATCACAAATCAAACTCTTGAAGAAAGTCAAAAGTGAAGCCACATTCAAGAAATTAAAAGCCAAACTTCGGAGAAAGATTAAATACTTGTTAATAATGTAAATGTATTAACACCTTGGTAGATGGCATGAATGGCAATAGCTCAAGACCGTTTCATAAATTAAAAATAACTTGGTACATTAAAAAGCGATTTGAATATGATGATTTGATCAAGTGAAAAATGAATTTTGAAAATAACTCTTGGACTTGTAAAAAAAATTTATCTTGAAAATTTTGTGGAAAATGCTCTCCAAAAGATCATACTTGTCAAAACTCTCAAAGTAGAACAAACAGCAAGAAAAGAGGACTGCCAAACTGTCGATGAGGTCGACCGACAAGCTCGACGGTTGATCAGCGGCGGTCGACAGGCTAAAACTAGCGGTCGACCGGACTTTTCCAACAGTCCAAAATTTGACCATTCTGACTTCTCATTTTTCCTGTACAAACGGTTATATTGGTCATCCGAAAATTGACGGTTGACCAAATCGGTCATTCGATTTGATAGAAAATTTGGCATTTTTCACTTATATAAATACCAACTCAGTTGTCATTTATTATAAGAACTTTAGAGCATTCAATTGAAATTCTTGTGAGCTAAAATTGCATTGATTTCTCATCTTATTTATTATTAGCAATCATTCTTGTTTTGAAAAACTTTTGATTGATTTTAACTTTGAAAATCATTTCATTCATCAAAATATTTCAAATCTAACTCTTGAGCTTTATTCATTGCTATCATTAAAGTGTTAGTCTACTTCTCTTCTTGTACTTAACTTTGAAGTTATCATTCATTAAGAAGAGAATATTTCATTTGTAAATTCATTAGAATTGTGGGTTACGTTGAGATCTCGAAAAGCTCAACGTTATAAAAGGATCGGTGCTCCTTGTTTGTAAGTCACCGAAAGCTTTATAAATGGTTGAATTGCACCATAAGTCAATCTATAGTGAAAAAGACCTTACTCATGATAGAGAGCTTAGTAATGGGGGATGTAGATCGTGTTTGGGACCGAACCTCCATAACTACATCGTTTGCATCATCTATCCCTTTTACTTATCACTTTTATATTTGTGATTATTATTTGAATTAATCTATTTAGTCTTTACTTGCTTGAATTTAGATTAAGTCTTAAAAAAAAACTTAAGAACCAATTCACCCCCCTTTTGGTTAGCTATTTTTGGGCTTTCAATTGGTATCAAAGCAAGATACTCATTTTCAAAGATTTCACAATCTTGAGTAATAGTTAACCCAATGTTTCAAAATCATGAGGGACATTCCACAAATAGACATTCCTTCTTTGATGACTCATACTATAATTATTGGAATGCTAGGATGATAATTTACATTCAATCAATTGATTATAATATTTGGAAAGTTGTCGAGTATGGTCCTTATAAGCCTACCAGACCATTAGATAGATGGTCAACCTGATCAAACTATCCCCAAAACTAGAGAAGAGTACGATGAAGAAGACAAAAGAAAATTATCCTTAAATGCCAAAGCTAAGAATTTACTCTATTGTGCATTAGATAAAAATGAATTTAACAGCATTAGTACTTGTGAATCCGCATATGATATTTGGCATGCACTTGAAATTACTCATGTTGGCACTAGTAATGTTAAAGAAACAAAACTTAATATGTTAGTCAAGGAATTTGAAAATTTCTTTATGAAACAAGAAGAATCTATTGTTGATATGATTACTCATTTTACCAATATTGTAAATGGTCTAAAAGGATTCGATCACAAATTTACTAATGGTGGACTTGTGAACAAAATGCTTAGGTCGCTCTCAGAGGAATGGAGCCCTTTAAGGATGTTGATAGGGAACACCAAGGATGTGAATACATATCCTTTGGAAGAACTCAGTGGGACCTTGATGACATACGAGCTTAACAATGGTGAAATCAAGGAGAAGACAAGAAATCGATATTGTAAATGGTCTAAAAAGATTCGATCACAAATTTACTAATGGTGGACTTGTGAGCAAAATGCTTAGATCACTCTCGGAGGAATGAAGCATTTTCAATAGGTTGATACAGAACACCAATGATGTGAATACATATCCTTTGAAAGAACTCTATGGAATCTTGTTGACTTACGAACTTAACAATGCCGAAATCAAGGAGAAGACAAGGAAGAGCAAAGAGGAATCAAAAGAGGCTCCTAAACACCAAATTGCTCTAAAATCGACACTTGATGAAGGAACATCAAGTAGCAACATGAGCGATGAGAGCTTGATGACTTGGTCCTTCTTATCAAAAAATGGATAAGCTTTCAAAACAATCAAAGATTTCAAAAGAAGGAAGAAAAGAGTGAAGAAAGAGGTAAGATAATCAATTGCTATGATTGTGACAAACTTGGTCACTCACAAGAGAACTGAGTGCCCAAATAAAAAGAAAAACTTCAAGAAAAGGGCACTTCAAGCTACGTGGGATGAAAGTGATGATGATAATGTAAACAATAGCCAACATGTGCTTCATGGCGATCAATGATGATGTAACATCTACCGAAAAATATTCATTTGAAGAATTATCTACCCTCTATGATGAAATGCTTGAAAATTTTGAAAAGCTTGCCTCAAGTCACTCTATTCTTTAAAAGGAAAATACTTTGTTGAAAATGAACTAAAGAAAATTTCGAAAAATCAAAAAGGAGAGTGTTAATTGCAATTCATTGATCAAAGAAAATTCATCTCTAAAAGAAAAAAATCGAGGATTTGACAAAAAAATATTTATAAATTTACTCAAGGGAAAAAGAATTTGGACTTAATGAATGGTGATTAAAAATGTGTTTATGATAAGGGAGGACTAGGGTATAAACCATTTTTAAAACAAAAATCTTTAAAAAATATATTTTTTAAAACTTCAAATACTTTCTCTATAAAGGTTACATGTAGCTTTTGCAACAAGGAAGGACACATTGCTTATAATTGTCTAACCAAGAGGAAATTATACTTTGAAAGAAAAAATAAGTGGATTCGAGAATCCACTAAAATTAACCACAAAGGACCAAAACTTGTATGAGTACCAAAGATCAATAATTAAATTGTATTTTATTGGTATCAAGGAAGACGAAGAGTAAGTGGTTCTTGGATAGTGGATGCTCAAAACACATGACCGGAGATAGAACACTACTATCAAATTTCAAAGAAAATGATGGAGGTCATGTAACATTCGGAGATAATACGAAAGGAAAAATTATCGGAATCAAAGATATCGATAATCATTCATCTCCTAAAATTGAAAAAGTGTTATTAGTAGATAACCTCAAACATAATTTGTTTAGTATTAGTCAATTATGCGATAAAGGTTACAACATTAAATTCGATTCTACATCAAAAGATGTGATATTTATAGGAAGCCGTAGTAAGGATGTTTATAACATAAATATCGAATTTGAAAACTATGAAAAAAGTTTATAGAGTTTGAAAGAAGATACTTGGTTGTGGCATAGGAGATTAGGTCATGTTAGCATGGACATTCTCTCAAAAATTTTAAAAAACTATTTTGTCAAAGGACCAAACTTAAAATTCGAGAAAGATAAAGTTTGTGATGCTTGTTAATTTGGAAAACAAGTAAAAAGTTCTTTTAAATCGAAAGCATACACTTCAACTACAAAACCATTACAACTTCTCCACATGGATCTTTTTGGACCATCTAGAATCGCTAACTTGTGCGGTAAACATTATGCCTTTGTAATGGTTGATGATTTTTCTAGATTTACTTGGGTCATATTTTTGAGTCTAAAAGAAGAAGTTTTAAAAGCTTTTAAGCATTTTTGTAAGAAAGTCCAAAACGAAAAGGTTATAACTTTACAACCATTAGAAGTGACCATGGTGGAGAATTTGATAATGTTGCTTTTGATGATTTTTGCAATGAATATTGATATGTACATAATTTCTCGGATCCTAGAACTCCTCAACAAAATGGTATAGTAGAAAGGAAGAATCGTACATTGCAAGAGATGGCTAGAACCATGCTTAACGAAAATAATTTATCAAAATATTTTTAAGTCAAAGCCGTTAATACCGCTTGATATATTATAAATAGAGTCTTGGTTAGTCATAAGAAAACTAAAACTCCTTACGAGTTTTGAAAAAATAGAATTCCCAATATTAGTTATTTTAAAGTTTTCGATTACAAATGTTTTATTTTGAATACAAAAGAAAATTTGGAAAATTTCGATTCAAAATCCGACATTGGTATTTTTCTAGGATATTCATCGAGTAGCAAAGCTTATATAATTTTTAACAAAAGAACTCTAGTCGTTGAAGAATCAATGTATGTCACATTTGATGAGATTAACTCACCTGATCGTGAGAAAGGTATTGATGATGATGTAGGTTCGAAAGCTCCATTTAAACAAATGAACATTTAAGACCAAAACAAGAAAATGCCTAATGAAGAACAAACGAAGGAGCCCAACGTTAAAGAAAGATCAACCGAGGCTCAAAGTGACCCCCTACCAAATGAATGGAAGTTTGTTCCATATCATCCAAAAGAATTAATAATAGGCGATCCATCCAAATGTATCACCACTAGAACCTCTCTTAAAAATCATCTTGGTAGTTGTGTATTGATTTCGCAAATTGAACCTAAAATTTTTAAAGAAGCTGAGTTTGATGAATTTTGGATACTAATAATGCAAGAAAAACTAAATCAATTTGAAAGAAATCATGTTTGAGATTTAGTTGCTAGATCAAATCGTAATCGGTACAAAATGGATTTTTAGAAATAAAAGGGAAGGAAATGGTATAATTGTGCGTAACAAGACTAGATTGGTGGCCCAAGGTTACAATCAAGAAGAAGACATCGATTATGAGGAAACATTTGCACCGATTGCTAGATTAGAATTCATTAACATGCTTCTTGCTTTTGCTTGCTATAAAAATTTCATTCTTTATCAAATTGATGTCAAAAGTGCTTTTCTAATTGGTTTTATTCAAGAAGAAGTTTTTGTTGAGCAACCTCCCAATTTTAAAGATCACAAATATCCTAACCATGATTTTAAACTTAAAAAATCTCTTTACGGTCTAAAACAAACACCTAGAGCTTGGTATGAACGATTAAGAAAATTTCTACTCTCAAATGGATTCTCGATTGGAAAAGTGGATACAACACTTTTTGTTAAAACTCTTAAGGAAGACATGCTTATTGTTCAAATATATGTAGATGACATTATTTTTTGTGCAACTAATATGTGTCTTTGTGAAGAATTTTCAAATAACATGAGCATGGAATTTGAAATAAGTATGATGGAAAAACTTAAGTTCTTTCTTGGACTTCAAATTAAACAAACATATAATGAAATATTCATAAGTCAAAATAAGTACATACTAGACATGTTAAAAAAGTTCGAAATGGATGACCTAAAGCCTTTGAATACACTGATGAGCACATCGGTAAAGTTTGACAAAGATGATCAAGGCACTCCCGTTGACGTCACTAAATATTGAGGTATGATCAGATCCCTTCTTTATTTAATTGCTAGTAGACCGGATATTATGTTTAGTGTATGTTTATATGCTAGATTTCAAACTAATTCTAAGGAATCCCATCTCAAAGTCGTAAAAAGAATATTTTGATATCTCAGTGGGACTCGAACTTTAGGACTTTGGTATGCTAAAAGTACTTACGGTGACCCACTTGGTTATTCGGATGCCGATTGGGTCGAGTTCCAAGTTGTTCAAAAAAGCACTAGTGGGGCATGTCACTTTCTAGGTTTCGTACTTGTATCATGGTTTAGTAAGAAACAAAACTCCGTGGCATTATCTACAACTGAAGTCGAATATATCTCGACCGCAAGTTGTTGTGCACAAGTGCTATGGATGAAACAAACTCTTAATGATTATCACTTATCTTACGATCATATTCCTATTATGTGCGATAACATAAGTGCCATCAACTTCTTCAAAAATTTCATTTTGCACTCTTGAACTAAGCATATTGAAATTAGACATAATTTTCTTAGAGATCATGTTCAAAAGGGCGACATCACGCTGGAATTTATTGACACAAAATCAATTGGCCGACATCTTCACCAAACCTCTCGCACACAATCGTTTCACTCTCATTAGAAGAGGTTTAGGCATTATTAATGAATTTTAAGTACATGATTAAAATAACATGCCCTTACATGTCAATTCATGTACATCATACTAGAATGATATATTTAAAAAAAAAAAAGTGTCTGGACGAAGTCCGGTCAACCGGAAAAGCAGAACTTTTCCACGTGAGGGTTCGGTCGACCGGATTTGCCCGAAGATCGATTGGATCGTCGGATTCTTAACTCTTCCCCATTTTTTTCTCATTTTTTCACTCTTCTCTCTCACTTTTCCTCTTCCTCTCCATAGATCCACCTTCAATCTTCTTAAATCTTCAATCAATCCTCTAGATCTCCTCAAAATTTCAAAAATCCATCACTTCTTCTCCTCCAAAAACCAATGTTCTAAAAAGCGTAAAGCGTTGCATAACGTCGATATCGAGAATCAAGAATTACAAAATTAAGCGTGTCAATGCGAAGAATAAGTGTTATAATGCGTTTCGTATTTTTAATATTATTTTAATTATTTTTAAGACATTAAATATATTTATATATATAAAAAAATTTATGGGAAAAAAAGAGGGATAAGGCGCGCTATAGCGTGCTATAGCAGTCAACAAAAAAGGTTGACCTCTTTTTTACGCGAATGCCTCGAAGCGGAGCGTTTTCGCCATGCTCCGCGCTATAGCGGCGCTATTTCCCGCTATTTAGAACACTGCAAAAAACTCAAAATCCCCATTTTTTTTCCACTACAATTTTATTTTTTTTTACTTTTCTGGTCTACCGCCTCTTTAGTGAAATTCTTCCGTTCTTCACCATGCCACGGGTCAAGACTCCAAGTAAGAAACCAAGGAGAGAGATGATGCCAACTCTTCTTCATCGGAGGACGAACCCGAGGTGCCGAAAAACCACTTTGATAAATTACATATCCTTATAGGTAAAAAGTGTAGATTTTGCAATTTTTCTCTTCAAGTACCTGAATTTTATATTGAAGAATTTTTCTTAGGTATGGGTTGGGTCTCTATTGCCTCTATGGATGAATATGCATATCCTAAACTCATGAGAGATTTTTACAAAAACATGGTATATACTCCTTGTACGGGTAGCATTTCTTGTTTTCTGAAAGGAAAACGTTTTACCATAACTAAATGTCTTCTCTTCTTGAATTAGAATAATGTTCGAACAAATATTTTGTCATATGGCTCACCAACATTGTGACGATTCAATCCTATAATTGCATGTCATAGAGTTACCGACAAAGACTTTGAACATCCGATCAAACTCAGTTCAAACCAACTAATCTTACCTTGTAAAGTCTTGCAAATTATCATTGCCCACATTATTCTCCCTAGGAAAGGTCATCTTGATGAAGTTACTCACTTCGACCTATTCCTTCTTGATTCCTTTTTGGTCGGACGAAAATAGGATTTTCCAATGATCAGCATCGATCACATGAAACTCGTCCACTCTGCTACTCGCATCAAGATTTATTCTACGACATGCTACTCAGTAAATTTTTTGAAATTCCTCTAAATGGTGAGGTCTTCGTGTCACTCCATCCCACCGACACTATCAATATTCACACTCTTAAGTGAATGAAAATTGTAAAGAACATGGGCAATGGGTTTCCCGTACTAAGGGTTTTAATCTGGACTCTAGACTTTCAATTTTACCTCTCGAAGAAGCTAAAGACGATCATGAGAACAACGTCCCAGAGGTTCCAAGTCTCCCGAGACTGAGCGCTCCACCATCTTTCGACGACTTTACTTTTATCGAGGACTACTACAATCTCCTCAACAGTTGCATCGATTCCCTCACATCCTTTGTCGATAGGATGGCGGGATACTTCACCGTTTGCAAGCTCAACAAGATGTCATGTAAGCTCAACAAGCGGCGATACAAACCCAGCAAGATGCCTTCTATACTTACTACTCCACTCAACAAGAGGCAATGCAGGCTCAACAAAATGCCTTTTATTCTCGGTTCGATGCACTCTATCCACCTCCGCCTCCTCCGGATTCTTAGATACATTTTATGCATATGTACTTTCAAGCTTATGTTGATCTATTTTCTTGGTATTATTACTTTTCGTTAGCTTATTCTCTAACCTATTTATGTTGTATCCTATGTTGTGCTCTATTCTTAAATGCCATATTTTATTTTATTTTGCTTATGACAAAAGGGTGAAAATATGATATGATGATATGCTTAAATGTTTGCCTTTATAAACATAAGTTTTAAAACGTTCGTTTTGATTTGTAAAAGATAGGGGGAATATATAGATCACATGCAAAATTTAGAATTTATATTCCTTACCACTTGTTCAATATTATCTTACAAATCATCTTGTTTGTCATAATTAAAAAGGGGAAAATTATTGACCTGTTGTTAATTTGAAACCTCGAAGTTTTGATTATAACAAAGAAGTTGGTCTTATTTATTAACGAGTTAAATTTAAGTGATTATAGTCTTTCAACGTGTGCAAAGGAAAATTGATCAATGGTCGTCAAAAGATCAAAAGCTATCATCACAAATCGGACTCTTGAAGAAAGTCAAGATCGAAGCCACATTCAAGAAATTAAGAGCCAAACTTCGGAGCAAGATTAAATACTTGTTAAGAATGTGAAGGTATTAACACCTTGATAGATGACATGAATGACAATGGCTCAAAACTATTCCATACATTAAAAACAACTTGGTGCATTAAAAAGTGATTCGAATATGATGATTTGATCAAGGGAAAAATGAATTTTGAAAAATAACTCTTGGACTTGTAAAATATTTTTATCTTGAAAAGTTTGTGCAAAATGCTCTCCAAAAGATCATACTTGTCAAAACTTTGAAAGCAGAACAAATAGCGAGAAAAGAGGACCGCCAACTGTCGGGACGGTTTAGAGCATTTATTATAAGCACTTTAGAGCATTCAATCGAGATTCTTGTGAGCTAAAATTGCATTGATTTCTGATCTTATTTATTATTATCAAATCATTCTTTTCTTTTGAAAAACTTTTGAATTTGTATTTTGTAACTGTGATATAATTTCTAGTATATTGTTTAAGATTTGAATTTGTTTTAGAAAAGGTTTTAAGAACCAATTCACCCCCATCTTGATTAACTATTCTTGGACTTTCACGTTACTNATTTGTAAATTCATTTGAATTGTGGGTCTTGTTGAGATCTCGAAAAGCTCAACGTATTAAAAGGATCGATGCTCCTTATTTGTAAGTCACCTAAAATTTTGTAAATGATTGGATTGCACCATAAGTCAATCTATATAGTGAAAATGGCATTGCTCGTGACAGAGAGTTTGGTAACGGGAGACGTAGATCGTGTTTGGGATCGAACCTCCATAACTATATCGTTTACATCCTCTATCCCTTTTACTTATTGCTTTTATATTTGTGATTATTATTTGAATTAGTCTATTTAGTCTTTACTTGCTTGAATTTAGATTAATTCTTCGAAAAAATTTTAAGAACCAATTCACCCCCCTCTTGATTAGCTATTCTTGGGCATTCAATAAGTGCTTTCATTTTCTGATTCCAAAGACTAAAGTCTCCTTTGCCATCCCACATCTGAACATCAATCTTATTGGTCATGGTGTTCAAAAATGTAGTAACAGTACTCAAGAATTCAGAAGACAGGAAATGAAAGATATCACACAAATCAAATGGATATTTCCAAAATTTATGACAAAGAAAGGACAAAGGTTATACAACTAATGTATGCACTTAGATGTGTTTATACGCAATAAATAATATGTATTCGAAAATATGCAGAATACAATTAATATGCATACAAAAAATTCGCAGCATGGAGTGAGATATAGATACCAACACATAGTTTCAAGAATCAAAATATTGTAGTTTATAGAGGTATAAATCTAATCCAGAAAACTCAATTAATAAAAGATATCACACAAACGAAATACTACTTCACAAGAGAAACAATAAGCGATGTATTGCTTATGGAGACCAACCCTACTTCCCTCAGAAACAAGAACACGTGATTTTTCTGCCAAATGCCCTAGAGGTTCAACGATCGCTTTTGACGCCTAATCCCCCATTGAGTATCCCTAAGGATATTTCTCGAATCCACTATAAAGCTCCAAAATCGGGCAAGAACAAGTTCAGCACAAAATCTGCAATAAGGGACTCAAACGGAACCCTTTTCTTGAATAAACCTCTCATATTAGCAATCGTTCACAAAGAATTTGTATTGTTAAACTAATCTCTCTATACAACAATCTCACAAAAAATGGCTCAAAAAAATCCAATTGATGACCAATCTATGAATATGCTAAGAGGATTTTCACGAAGATAGAAGGAGAGACGAAAAGCCAGTATCAAATCCTAAAAACACTAGTGCCCCCTATTTATATGAGATAAGCTCATATCATGCATCCAACGGTTTGTAAAATTCCAAGTGTCAAGCATCTGGTGAAGGAGTGTATGTATATCAAAGAAATACATGCTTTCACCCAAATTCCATAATCTTCTAATTGTTGGGTCAAAAAATAAAGTTGGACCGAACAATTGGGCTCAAGATATCTTTCTCGACCAGAAGTAATTGGACCCTCAAAAAATGTAGCAAAGGTGCAAACTGCATGTCCAATTTTGCAATAACCGACTACGATCTTGTTCTTTCCATTCTGTCATCTTGGTTTCTTCCATTACTGCTACAATTCGGACGATGTATCATCTATTTCCTGCAATGTGATTTTAGGTTTGCCTTTTCTACCAACAAGAATTGCAGCCTCATTTATAAGGTTTGCTAAACGTGCACCACGAAATTCGATAGTTCTTGTGGCAATAACAATAAGATCAACATCCTTGTCTAGTTTCTTCTTGTTACTATGAACCCAAGGACGAATATGGGGGGAGGCTGCACTGGGCTTCGGCCTAGTATAGCCTTGGCCTTGATCCTATTTGCTCTGTAGCTTTTTTTCTTAAAAAGTTATATTTCGGCCCAAATTTAAAATTAGCCCACTATCCGCTTTCTCTAATATTTGTTCACTTCCAACCTAATTTCTTAAATGGACCAAATTTTAGAATTAACCCACTTCCAAATCTCTTGCTCAAAATATAGAACTTCTTTCAAAATTTAATGTGGTAGGTGAAAGGCGGAGAACAACCTTATTTTTGTTGCAGTAGTCCAAAGAAATAAAACTCAAATGAGAGGATAGAATTGTATTAATTGATGTTTTATCTTCACATCAGAAAGCATATCCATGTTAGTAGGCTTATGAGCAAGAAGATTATCCGATGAAACTAACCATACATATAAAATATGGTGAAGGACAAAAGAAAACTATTGAAAATCTTAAAAGTAATTAAAATTTAATTTTTTTTGTATGTTTCTTTTATTAATTATACTTATAAGTTAAAAAAATACTTGTTGACCATGAAATAGATGTTATTATCAAAATAGGTAACTTGTTCTATATTTGATTTTATCAGTAGAAGTAATATTTCTTAAAAAAATTATTTATTTATAAATTAACATTATTAAAATTATATTATTGAAGTGAATCAAACATGAAAGTGAAATAAATTCAATTTCTTTGAACTCTCGATATTCTTGGTCAGTTTTTCCCACTTCAGGTGGAACTAAATTGTATTGATATAGAAGACTGATGCCCATATTAGATAATATTTTTAGAAAGGCGTATTTTGACTAAAAACCTTTAATAACTGGAATGCCTTTTTATTCTATTTAGGCCTTGAGTCTCGTAATAGTGAAAATAGGTTTTTCTTAATTTCTTGTTGGTGGGAATACATTATTTGTTCATATTTATCATGTTTTCGCACATTTTATATTTTCTAGAGAGGTGTCAATATATTTTATTTGGAAAGAAAAGCTACGAAGATTTAGTAAGACATCTTGATGATTGATATGTTTATACTTATTTGAGTATCCAACTCACTTTGTCATCAGTGTCATAAACTTAGCTTTTTATACTATATTTGATGTGGCATGGTGCATCTCTCATGGCATAAGTTCACTGATTTTTTTTTAAAATTTCAGTCCATCTCATCGTCTTTTCCTGGCTCCGCCCTGTATGAACCCTTAGTATATCTTCTCCTTTTTTTAACATCTGGTAGTCCTACATTAATCTGTGTTGGACAACATTAAACCATTCAAATTTCTCCGAATCATATTCATTTCCACAAGATTAATGTTCCAAAAAATTTATTAAGTGTTAGTTTTAGAGAGATTATTTGAAGTGAAAAGTGATTTTTTTAGAGAATATTTGGTTGAAGATGAGTTTGAAGGAAAATGATTTTCAGATAAGTTGTACGAACAAACTCTAATTCCCACCAAGAAAAGAAGGAATACATAGGATGACTAACTTGCCTATCGAACCTTCCTTGTTACAATTGTTTTCTTCATGCCAAATTGTTTCTTCGTTTGTTACGTGATTTCAATAAAAAAACCCGCCCCGAAGGGTTGGCGAGGCAGGGCGGGGCAAGGCGGAGATGCCCCGCCCCGTGAAGAATAAAAAAAAATTTGGATAAAGAAATAAAATTTAGTTACAATGTAATTCTACTTGCAAATGTTTAATTTTGGACATTATTTGTTTCCAGTACTTGCTTTGGATATTGATGTAGTTAGTTTGAGCATTATTTGCATTGATTTTAAAATTTTGAGTTTGTATTTCAATTGAAGATTTTTGAAAAAAAGGGGGGCAGGAAACGGGACAGGCCCACGCCCCCCACCCGCCCCGACCTGTCTAAGGCGAGGCGGGGAGCTAGTGGCTAAGGCTGACAGTGGGTCGGTTTGGTTCAGTTCTAAAATTTTTGGGTATTTAATAAATGGAACCGTTCGGGTTCGGTTCGGTCCCGTACCATAATTATTTTTTTAAATATTTACAGCAACACTACATGAATATAACTAATGACATTTCATTCGTAACTTTTACAAATTAACGTAGCACATTTCAAAAATATATAAATAATCAGTTGTCGAATAACATTAATTCAATGCATACAAATGCCATAAAGTAGATATTAATATTAAAATGTCGGTAATCCATATCAATAATTCATTTACTTCAAGCAGTCTGCATGCATAAAGAAAATGAAATATAAATCACAAACTATTTGATTTAATCATCAACTGCTTGAACACAATTATAAAAATAAAATTTGTATAGTTCTTAAATAGATGCATAAAT
>CAIGRF010352498.1:5001-38379 GCA_903798235.1 Fraxinus ornus | reverse complement strand
TCTTGAGTAATTGCATTATTAATTTATTAAATTAGTTTAGTTAGCTATTTCACTCAATTATTCTTGTTCTCTAGATAAAATTAAGGTTATTATAATTATATGAATTATTAGGATTTGATTTCAATCCCTATGGAAAACGATACTCTACTCTCACTATATTAATACTTGATACCATACACTTGCGGTTAGAAAATTCACGCATCAAGAGCAAAAGCCAACTTCCATAATAAACAAAATGCGTACAGAAAATTCTACACCTCCTCTAGGTTGCTTTGAAGATTATCAAATGTTTTATTGGCTTCTTGCTGATCTCTCAAAATTACAAGATCGCAAGTCAAGCAATTTGACCACAAATACAAATGAACTGTGTCTTCAAGACGTTGAAGGGTGTAATGGTGTTGAGATAAGAAAATGCCTTTAGATGATCTAGCAATCTCCAAACCCAAGAAATACTTCAACTTCCCAAGGTCTTTCAATTTGAATTGACTATGCATGAAGCTCTTTAGGGATTCTATTGCCTGAGGGTTAGGTCTGATAATAATGATCTCATCTACATAAACTAACAAAGCTACAAAACAACTGCCAGACCCTTTGGTAAACAAAGAATAACTAGACTTTGATTGGTTAAATCCATGTTGAATAAGAGCATTTGAAAACTTCGAAAACTATTGCCTTGATGCTTGTTTCAAGTCATATACTGATTTGTGAATACCAGGTGCTCTCCCTACTAACCAGTATTGATTTGTTTGTTATACCCCATTGGCAGATCCATATAGATTTATTCAATGAAGGAAAGAAAATCAATTTTACAGTACATTACAATGATCATTTAAATAGAAATATATCTAACTTTAACTAACTAACTAACTAACATTTCACTGTTCAGACCAATACAATATGGACACGTGGATTAACTAACTAAATAATTAACCAATCTAGCTCTAGCTCCAATTGGCTCCAACTCGCTCTAGCTCCAGTTGGCTCCAGCTCCGTTTTATTGCTCCAGCTTCCTCCTGAGTCTTCCAGTTGTATAATCTGTTACTCTCCCTCAAGATGGACAATGAAGATTGATGATAGCCATCTTGAATAATAAGGGAAATAAAAGTGAAGCAGGTAATGCTTTGATGAAAACATCAGTGAGTTGGTGTTGTGTCGAATAGGTAAAAGTTTTATAAAACCATCTGCAACTTTCTCTCTTACAAAGCAATTAATCTCGATATGTTTGGTGCGTTCATGAAAAATCGGATTAGAGGCAATGTGAATGGCTACTTGATTATCCCATAAAATTAAGGCAGGAATGGCTGGTGAAATCTGAAAATCAAGAGGCAACTGATTAATCCATACCAATTCACTAGAAATAGAAGCCAAGTATTCTGCTTCAGCTGAGGATCAGGACAAAGATTTTTGTTTCTTGGCTTTCCATGAAATCAATGAGTCTCCTAGAAATACGCAAAATCCAGTGACATATTTCCTTGAATCAAGGCAAGACCCCCAATCTGCGTCTGAAAAGGCTCGTAACTGAAGGATGATTGTGCAGAAAACAAGATCTCTTACCTAGAGTAGATTTGATATATTGCAAGAGGTGATGAGCTGTATCCAAATGTCGCTATCTTGGTTGAGACACGAACTGACTCAGAAGCTTTGTGATGGTGAGGTATAACAGTCGACCAACAAGCCTTTTGTACATTGAACCATCATTAAGAAACTCACCCACAAATGAACTGAGATGAATCTTTGGATCCATGGGTAAAGTAGCAGGTTCACATGCTGGAAAACGTGTGTCTTCAAGGCGTTGAAGAGTATAATGGTGTTGACATAAGAAAATGCCTTTAGATGATCTAGTAATCTCCAAACCCAAGAAATACTTTAACTGCCCAAGATCTTTCAATTTGAATTGACTATGCATAAAGCTCTTTAGGGATTCTATTGCTTCAAGATTAGGTCCGGTAATAATGATCTCATCCACATAAACTAACAAAGCTACAAAACAACTGCCAGACCCTTTGGTAAATAAAGAATAATTAGACTTTGATTGGTTAAATCCATGTTAAATAAGAGCATTTGAAAACTTTGAAAACTACTGCCTTGATGCTTGTTTCAAATCATTTACCGATTTATAAAGTTTACATACCAGGTGCTTTCCCTACTTACCAGTATTGATCTGTTTGTTATATTCCATTGGAAGATCCATATAGATTTCTTTAAATAAATCACCATTGAGAAATACATTATTAACATCCAGCTGTGTAATCTGCCATGTTCTCGATGCTGCAATAGCTGCTAAAAGGACATTGAAGTTACTAGTTTAGGAACAGGAGAACAAGTATCGATAAAATCCAATCCTTCTTGCTGAGTATACCCCTTTGCTAGCAATCGAGCTTTGTATCTATCTATGCTGCCATCCGATTTATACTTGATTTTATAAACCTATTTGCAACCTATAGAGTGTTTACCCTTAGGCGGACTAGTGATGGACCAAGTTTTGTTCATTTCCATTGCTCTCAATTCAGATGCCATAGCCTCTCTCCAATGATAAATTTTTACAACTTGATGATAAAATTGGGGCTCAAAATTTGAGGAAACGGATAGGAGAAAGTTGTGTGCAGGAGAAAAATGATTATAGGATATGTATTTGGAAAGTGGATAAGGTGATTTACCAGAGAATTGCTGAGAATTTTTCAAGAGATTGCAATAAAAGTCCTTGAGATATGATGGGGGATTACTAGTCCTAGAGGATCTTATGATTCCAATAGGATCTATAGAAGGATTATTAATAGAAGGATGATGATTAATAAGAGAAGAAACAAATTCTGAATTTGTGAATTGCTAGCAACTTCATTTGACACTTCAAAAGGTGATGCATTAGGTAAATCATTGGTGGAAATACCATAATCAGAGTCTGAGAGGACAGGTAGATTATAAGTGGGAATATCAGATGCAGATTTTGGTAATACAATTTGTCAAAAAAGATCAACATATTCTGATTTATGAGTTATAAAGTGGAATGAGAAAAATTGTTCATGGAAAACATCCCTAGAGATTACATCAGATGAATTACTATTCAATATGTATAGATGATCTAATCTTTCACCGTTGCCAATAATCCTCTGGTTATGCAAATCCTGAATAAAACAGGAATCAATTAGGGATTTTATCTCCATATGTAAATTCCTAGTTAAAGAACTCACTCACATCATGTTGAATTTGAACTGTGGGACGTATATTACATTCTCTAACATCAAATTAGGATCAACTTTCATTGTACCAATGAACTTAACTGAAATCCTTTCATAATTTGGCAAAGTAATCAAAGTATTATGTACCGGTTTCATGATAATGAAAGCAGAATAATGTGAACAAATATGGCATCTAGCTCCAGAATTCACCACCCAATGTTTAGGAGAATTAAGTAACATGTCATTAGAAGTGGAGAAATAAGTACATGATGCTTGATTCAAGTGTAAATTATCAGCACCAGTATCCACCTTCGTCGATGCTAAGTGACTTCTTAACATGTTGATCCTGATTCAGTGTTGGCATGAAATCTCCTACACTGTTATGTGGTTGCTCTGAATTGGATTCAGAAACTTGATTAGCAATAACATAATTTGGCGATTTGTTTTCACCAGATTGAGTACCAGCAGTAGGCTTCTGTTTGGTCTTATATCCAGGAGGATAACCATGTAATTTGTAGCATTTATCCACAGAATGACCAGAAAATCCACAGTATGTACACATGGGCCTTTCTTTCCTTTGGAACTTATTATGCAATTGCCTAGTATTGACCTTCTTTATATCACTTTTGGCATAGAACGCCCTAGATTCAAATCCAATGGTGGCATTAGAAGTTGTACTAATATTCCTTTGTTGCTAACACTTTGTTAATGGGGGTATGGGATCCATGAGTACTAGTTGTCCCCTGACTAGAGCAAATGAGTCATTTAAACCCATAAAAAATGACATCTCATATTCTATTTGGTAATGATCAGCAAGTTTCTTAGATCCCCCGCAGTTACACCTTCCACATGAACATATTGGCCTGCAATTGCTAAGTTCTTCTCAGATTGTCTTCAATTTTGTAATGTATGAACTCATAGAAGATTGTCCATGTGTATGGTTCATCAATTCACGCCTTAATTGAAAAATACGTGGTCTATTACGCTACCGATATCTCTCCTTCAGATCGAGCCATATGTCATGAATAGATTATGAATATATGACACTAACCGAAATTTGTTTAAAAATTGAATTACATATCCATGAAATGACAATGTTATTGTTGCGGGTCCAATGATTATGTAGATCCTCATTATCTTTAGGTCGAGATATGGATCCATTAATGAAACCAATCTTGTTTTTCACTGATAATGTAATCATCACCGCTCTACTCCATGAAGCATAATTGTCACCGGTTAGGGGCTATGAAACGAGAACAAGTCTTGGATTGTCTGAATGGTGAATGAAGTATGGACTAGATCCATCATCAATGGCGGAATTGCTCATTGATTAAGGAGGATTATTCTGATTCTGTGCATCTGCTGCAAGTGCCATGATCAAGCAAAAATGCAGGTGAATGGAAAAGAAGGTAACCAATAACGATGATTCAGTATACATAAATTGGAATGAATGAAGCAAATGTATCTCTAATACCATATTGAACAAATTGAGAGGAAAATTGAGCTCAACATTTTATTCAATGAAGGAAAGAAAATCAATCTTACATTACATTACAATGAGCCTTTAAAAAGAAAAATATCTAACTAACTTTAACTAATGTTTAACTTTTCAGACCAATACAAGATGGACACATGAATTAACTAACTAATTAACAAATCCAGCTCTAGCTCCAGTTGGCTCCAGCTCCGATTTGTAGCTCCAGCTTCTTCCAGTTGTATAATCTGTTAGCTTTGGACTTTTTACTGCATTTTACAACCAACCACTGTTTATTGTAAAAGAAATTAAATAAAGGGCAAGCCAAATTAATGAATATATGTTTACAGTTATATTGAGGAACATGACAATCACCAACTAGAGGAAGCAGCCAATGTAAAAAATAAAACTAGCGTGCTACTCCAATATACACTGCTGTAAAGTATTTTTGGAAGATGAACAAATAAAAGGCTTTCAAGGTGAATGCATCTACAAAAGTTAATAACAACCTTCTATGGTTCATTAATTTGTCTAATAATATAACAAAATATTCAAGCCCATTAATCCATGTAATCCAAGTTGTATTATATTAGGAAAACTATGTGGAGCTCTTATAAAAAACACAATAATCCAAGCAATGGCATAGAAGAACTTAATAAAGGTTTCAGGTATGCAAAGAACAAAAAATAACAAAACCAGCAAAGGAACCTCATCGTACGATCGTAGAGCATAATCAAATGAGCTAGAGTGAAATTGACCAGCCTACACTGCCAAAAAACAAATAAGTATCAATGATGATATGGAAAATTCAGAGGAATAGCAATATTGATGGCCATTCATACAATCTAGTAACAGAGAAACTCACAAAGACTGATGGATACAAAATGTTTCAACATATAGAAACCATTCAATTAAATTGAATTAGGAAGTTTATGAATATATCCAACGAAAACTTGTTCGGGTTTTTCAATAAGTAGGGATTTTTTTTTCATATCTCCACAACTTCATGGTTGGAACGACACTGCAATGCTTTCATGAAAAACTGCAAGATATGAGAGTTCATCACACAAGGTGCATTTGCTTTACTTATCAACACTTTTTTTTCTTTATCAGCCAGCAGGAACGAAAATGGGGGATGATCGTGTTGGGTTTTAATTTGTTATGTAGGCCTACATACATAATTAACTGTTTATTAAAGACTATCTTAAGGTTAAGCCCAATTAAAGTGATTTAATAAAAAATTAAAGTTACGGACTTCGGGCATCTAAATAAAGTTTGGGATAGATTATATGTACACAGATCGGATTCATTAGGTTGTATTTGATGATGGGTTGAATGCATATAGAAACTATACGTAGAGTTATGGTCCCAATTAATATCCGATTATCATTTTTTGTGTCATCCCATCAACACAAGAATATAAAAGAAAACATATTGAAGGATCTTAAGAGGAAGATCCAAAACCCATTATCAAGAACAAAAAATCAACAATCAAGAAGAAAGATTGAAGAAATCAAGATTATGGAGTAAAAAGGTAAAGTCGAGAACAAGCATTCAACAATCAAAAGAAGCAATACCACCATGTTCAGAAGAAAGAGAAGGAAAGGTTGTTAATACTATCATGTTCAGGAGCTTAGTAGGAAATCTGGTGTACCTCACAACTACAAGGCCTGATATCATGTTTGCCGTGAGTTTGATAAGAATGTTCTAGGAAATACCATATTCAAAACATTGGAAAGCTGCTAAAAGAACTCTACGATATGTGAAGGGGATAATTGATTATGGCATTTTTTTTATCAAGCAAATGTTCCAACTACTCTCTTTGGATCCACTGATAGTGATCTTGCAAGAAACGTTGACGATAATAAAAGTACGTCGGTAAAGCCTTTAGTATTGGAAGTAGAGTAATTTGTTGGAGTTCCAAGAAACAACCAAATGTTGCTCTTTAGACGACAAAAGCTAAAGACATTGTTGTATCTTTTACCTATTACCAAATTGTATGGTTACAAGGCATTTTGGAGAATCTAAACCACAAACAGGATGTTCCTACAACTCTTTTGTGTGAAACAATTCAGTGATTTCTGTTACAAAGGAACTAATTCTACATGGGAGGATTAAACACATTCGCATGAGGTATCACTTCTTGAGAGAGCTTGTTCATGATGGAATAATTCAAGTAAAATATTGCAAAGGAGAAGATCAAGAGCAGATGTCTTTACAAAACCAATTGAAGGTCAAAACTTCAAGAAACAACTTGCGAGACTTGGAATGCAAAGAAAATTTGATTTACAGGAGGCGATGTCGGAAAATAAACAAAATTATGATCACTAAAGTTTTCAAGAATCATTTACAGAACTTTAATTTAGTCAAGTGTCTTACTAGTATTTCAATAATTGATTGAGTATTTTAAGGAGTCTTCTTGAATATGTAATAGCCACAGTTATGCTCATCCATTTTTCTATGTCCTCTAGTACATATAAATTAAAGCAGATCCTTGTTTGAGAATCAAAATTTGCTTTTACTTTCGCTGCGCATGATTAAGTAGGTTCCCAACAGGATATGTATTTGGAAAGTGGATAAGGTGATTTATCAGAGAATTGCTGAGAATTTTTCAAGAGATTACAATGAAAGTCTCTGAGATATGAAGGGGGATTACTAGTCCTAGAGGATCTTGTGATTCCAATAGGATCTATAGAGGGATTATTAATAAGAGATGAATCAAATTCTGAATCTTGTAAATTGCTAGCTACTTCATTTGACACTTCAAAAGGTGATGCATTAGGTAAATCATTGGTCGAAATACCATAATCAGAGTTTGAGAGGACGGGTAGATTATAAATGGGAATATCAGATGCAGATTTTGGTAATACAATCTGTGGGAAAAGATCAACATCATCTGATTTATGAGTTATAGAATGGAATGAGAAAAATTGTTTATGTAAAACAACATCCCTAGAGATTACATAAGATGAATTACCATTCAATATGTATAGATCATCCAATCTTTGACCATTGCCAATCATCTTCTGGTTGTGCAAATCCTGAATAAAACAGGAATCGGTAAGGGATTTTACCTCCACATGTAAATTCCTAGTTAAAGAACTCACTGACGTCATGTTGAATTTGAGCGGTGGGATATATAGTACATTCTCTAACATCAAATTAGGAGCAACTTTCACTGTACAATTGTACTTAATTGAAATCCTTTCATGATTTGGTAGAGTAATGAAAGTATTATGTACCGGTTTTATGATAATGAAAGCAGAATAATGTGAACAAATACGACAGCTAGCTCCAGAATCCACCACCCAATGTTTAGGAGAATTAAGCAATATGCTATTAGAAGTGGAAAAATAAGTACATGATACTTGATTCAAGTGTAAACTATCAGCAACAGTATCCACCTTCGTCGATGCTAAGTGACTGCTTAACATGTTGATCTTGATTCAGTGTTTGCATGAAATCTCTTACACTGCTCTGTGGTTGCTCTGAATTGGATTCAAAAACTTGATTAGCAACAACATAATTTGGCGGTTTGCTTGCACTAGATTGAGTTCCAGCAGTAGGCTTCTGTTTGGTCTTATCTCCTAGAGGATAACCATGTAATTTGTAGTATTTATACACAGAATGACCAAGAAAACAATATGTACACATAGGCCTTTCTTTCCTTTGGAACTTATTATGCAATTGCCCAGTATTAACCTTCTTTATATCACTTTTGGCATAGAACTCCATAGATTCAGATCCAGTGGTGGCATTGGAAGTTGCACTAATATTCCATTGGTGCTAACACTTTGTTAATGGGGGTATGGGATCCATGAGCAATAATTGTCCCCTGACTAGAGCAAATGAGTCATTTAAACCCATAAAAAATGACATCGCATATTATGTTTGGTAATGATCAGCAAGTTTCTTAGATTCCCCTTAGTTACACCTTCCACACAAACATATTGGCCTGTAATTGCTAAGTTCTCCTCAGATTGTCTTCAATTTTTTAATGTATGAACTCATAGAAGATTGTCCATGTGTATGGTTCATCAACTCACGCCTTAATTGAAAAATGTGTGGTCCATTATGCTGCTGATATCTCTTCTTCAGATCGAGCCATATGTCATGAACAGATTCTGAATATATGACACTAACGAAAATTTCTTTAAAAACTGAATTACGTATCCATGAAATGAAAATGTTATTGTTGTGAATCCAATGATTATATAGATCATCATTATCTTCAGGTCGAGATATGGATCCATTAATGAAACCTATCTTGTTTTTCACAGATAATGCAATCATCATTGCTCTATTCCATGAAGCATAATTGTCACCGATTATGGATTATGAAACCAGAACAAGTCCTGAATTGTCTGAATGGTGAATGAAGTATGGACTAGATCCATCATCAATGGCGGAATTGCTCATTGATGAAGGAGGATTATTCTGATTCTGTGTATCTGCTACAAGTGCCATGATTGAGCAGAAATGCAGGTGAATGGAAAAGAAGGTAACCAATAACGATGATTCAGTTTACATGGATTGGAATGAATGAGCAAATGTATCTCTAATACCATATTGAACAAATTGAGAGGACAATTGAGCTTAACATTTTATTCAATGAAGGAAAGAAAATCAATCTTACATTACATTACAACAAGCCTTTAAAAAGAAAAATATCTAACTAACTTTAACTAACTAATGTTTTAACTTCTCAGACCAATACAAGGTGGACATGTGGATTAACTAACTAATTAACAAATCCAACTCTAGCTCCAGTTGCTCCAGCTCTGGTTTGTAGCTCCAGCTTCCTCCAGCTTCTTTCAGTTGTATAATCTATTAGCCTTGGACTTTTTTACTGCATTTTACAACCAACCACTCCGCTGCAGCAGTAAAAGAAATTAAACAGAGGGCAAGCCAAATTAATGAATATATGTTTACAGTTATATTGAAGAACATGACAATCACCAACTAGAGGAAGCATCCAGTGGAAAAATAAAAACTAGCGTGCTACTCCAATATGCACAACTGTAAAGTACTTTTGGAAGAGAAACAAATAAAAGGCTTTCAAGGTGAATGCATCTACAAAAGTTAATAAAATCCTTCTATGGTTCATTAATTCATTTAATAATATAACAAAATATTCAAGCCCAGCAATCCATGTAATCCAAGTTGTATAATATTAGGAAAACTATGTGGAGCTCTTATTAAAAACACAATAATCCAAGCAATGGCACATAAGAACTTAATAAAGGTTTCAGGTATGCAAAGAACAAAAAATAACAAAACCAGCTAAGGAACCTCATCGTACGATGGTAGAGCATAATCAATGGAGCTAGAGTGAAATTGACTAGCCTCCACACTGCCAAAAAACAAATAAGTATCAATGATGATCTGGCAAATTCAGAGGAATAGCAAAATTGATGGCCATTCATACAATCTACTATCAGAGAAACTCACATAAACTGATGAATACAAAATGTTTTCAACATATAGAAATCATTCAATTAAAATAAATTAGGAAGTTTATGAATATATCCAACAAAAACTTGTTCGGGTTTTTCAAAAAGTACAGATTTTTTTTCCTATCTCCACAACTTCATGGTTGGAATGACATTGCAATGCTTTCATGAAAAACTGCAAGATATGAGAGTTCATCACACAAGGTGCATTTGTTTTACTTATCAACACTTTTTTATTTATCAGCTGGTAGGAACAAGAATGGGAGATGATCATGTTGGGTTTTCATTTGTTATGTGGGCCTTCATACGTAATTAAGTGTTTATTAAAGACTATCTTAAGGTTAAGCCTAATTAATGCGATTTAATAAAAAATTAAAGTTATAGACTTTGGGCATCTAAATAAAGTTTGGGCTAGATTATATGTACAAAGATCACATTCATTAGGTTGTATTTGACGATGGGCCGAATGCGTATAGAAGCTACACATAGAGTTATGATCCCTAATTAATATGTAATTCTCATTTTTTGTGTCATCCCATCAACACGAGAATATAAAAGAAAACATATTGAAGAGGAAGATCCAAAACCCATTATCAAGAAGAAGGATTGAAGAAATCAAGATTATGGAGTAAAAAGCCAAAGTCAAGAATTCAAGAATCAAAAGAGGCAATACCACCATGTTTAGGAGAAAGAGAAGGAAAGCTTGTTAATATTATCATGTTTAAGAGCTTAATAGGAAATTTGGTGTACCTCACAACCACAAGGCCTAATATCATGTTTGCCGTGAGTTTGATAAGCATGTTCCTGGAAATACCATATTCAAAACATTGGGAAGCTGCTAAAAGAATTTTACGATATGTGAAGGGGATAATTGATTATGTCATTTTTTATCAAGCAAATGTTCTAACTACTCTCTTTGGATCCACAGATAGTGATCTTGCAGGAAACGTTGATGATAGTAAACTACGTCAGTTAAGTCTTTAGTATTGGAAGTAGAGTAATTTGTTGGAGTTCCAAGAAACAACCAAATGTTGCTCTTTAGACAACGGAAGCTGAAGATATTGTGGTATCTCTTACCTGTTACCAAATTGTATGGTTACAAGTCATTTTGGAGAATCTAAACCACAAACAGGATGTTCCTACAACTCTTTTATGTGACAACAATTCAGTGATTTCTGTTACAAAGGAACTAATTCTACATGGGAGGATTAAATAGATTCGTATGAGGTATCACTTCTTAAGAGAGCTTGTTCATGATGAAATAATTCAAGTCAAATATTGCAAAGCAGAAGATCAAGAGCAGATGTCTTTACAAAACCAGTTGAAGGTCAAAACTTCAAGAAACAACTTACGAGACTTGGAATGCAAAGAAAATTTGATTTACAGGAGGCGATGTTGGAAAATAAACAAAATTATGATCACTAAAGTTTTCAAGAATCATTTACAAAACTTTAATTTAGTCAAGTGTCTTACTAGTATTTTAATAATTGATTGAGTATTTTAAGAAGTCTTCTTGAATATGTAATAGCCACAGTTATACTCATCCATTTTCCTATGTCTTCTAGTATGTATAAATGGGATTCTAGTCTGCAGTAACATTTCAAGGCAATAAAATTAAGTACTTCGATTATATTTGCCTACAAGGTTTTGCAATTTGACTCACTATGTTAAAGGAAAAATGCCAAATAAAATTTTGGTATTATTGTTTAGCTTATTTAGAATGCAAAAATAGCAAATTTTACACATATTTTATGGCAGTGAAGGCATTCTTAATTTGATCAATATTATTAAATTATTTTTTGACATGTTTTCAATATGAATTATTCGATCAATAATATTAAATTATTTTATGGCTGCAAAGGCATTCTTAACGAATTATAATTAATGCACTAATTTCTCCAATATAATAGAATTAAATTACTTAATAATTAACAAGTTAGTGAATCGACAGTTAACACACACATATATATATATGCTTCTTTTCGTCCTCTATGAGCTTTTTGAATATAATCATAAATGGTATTGAGAAGAATTCGAACCCTTTCTTGTTCTTCTTATCTGACTAACTCATAATTTTTCACTCACTTTGTTATGAAGAAACTCTCCAGTGAGGAAATCTACAAGAAAGTTTGATGAACCTAGTAGAAAATCAAAACAAGATAGAATCGTTTACCATCTTGCGAAAATTTGCTTTGAAACAAGTTTTTTACGTCTTTTTGCAAAACATCATTTGAAACTTTACAGTCAATTTTTAAGACAATTTTTTTGTTAATTAAATCATCTTGAAATTTTGAAATGACAAGGACGATTGCAATAATCTCCTTTTTGATAGTGGAATAGTTCTTTTGATGGCCAGTCCAGACTTGTGAAACTGACTAGCTGTTCTTGGCTTGAATCTAAAGGAACTTGTTTGAGGACTCCACCCTAACCTAAATCTAATGCATCTATTTATAGATAGGCATGGGATACTTTTGATTGCTTTTTTGACCTTTTGAACTGCAATAGTACACTCGTGACTCCACGGGTCACGATGTTTTTGTAATCTTTTGAAAATGGCGACACATAGGATTCTTATCCTAGTTTGACACATGACTACCTTCTAAGTAGAAATTGGAAGTCTATTTTGTTTGCAACATCTATGAATGTATGCAAATATTTGAAATGTTGTTCTAAGCTTTTAGAAAATATTAAAGCATCATCAATGTAAACAATGATAAAATTTTGAAAAAGATTGAATATATCATTCAAAAATTTTTGAAATTTTGAAGGAGCATTTTTGAGATCGAATGACATAACGATTCATTCATATTGACCAAAAGAAACATTGAAATCAATTTTGTATCTATCTTCTTCTTCAATTTGAATTTGACAGAAACTTGACTTCATATCAAATTTTGAGAAGATAATAGCTTTGAATAATCTATTCAATATATCTTTCTTTTGAGGTAATGGATATCTTACCATTGAAGGACTGAATTGAGGAGTTTATAATTGATAACCAAACACCTTGTTTAATTTCTACAGAAATATTGACACTAAAGGCAGAACAACTCAAAGGCGACTTACTTGGTCTTATAAGCTTTTTATCGAGAAGATCTTGAATCTCCTTAGTACAATGATCAGTGAGTTCTTTGTTCATCTGAACTGGATAAGATTTTGTAGGAATGTTTGACTCGTGAAAATCCCAAGTATATGGAAGAGAAACAACATGTCAAACATTTTTCAAGAACTAGAAGGTTTTGATAGAAGCTGCAATTCGTTCTGTCACTCTTGATAGAAGGTACAATCTTATCTCCGTCTTCAGCAATAAGATCATTAAACCACCAGTTTTTTAGTTGTCCAACGAAACCAAGGGCAAGATTATTTGTTGCTTCATGCCTACTACTTCCATTAGTAATGTAGGCATTAAAACAAATATCAATTTTGTTCCTAGAGCTGAATGATTTGATATTCAAATAATCCATAAAGATTCCATTCTATGATGGAGTCTCCATCTTATTTGAATTGCTTTTTTTCCTTTTCCTCAAAGAGCAAATCAGGAAGAGTAAGACGAAGATAATAAGGAAGAATATTTGAATATTGGACCTTTTGTCCTCGAAGTCTATTGACTTGTAGATCAGTTTCTTCTACAAACTGTGATTCTATTTCGTCAATAGTATTGATATTGTTTGAAGAGGAGGATAATTTTGATAACTGAGATACAAGTTCTTTAAGAACACTTTCTTTTGTATAAAGTTTTTTGGGAACCACTTCATGAAAATGGCATAAAGGAAGTACAAGCTTTTCTGATTTCTTCTTTTTACCTTTCTCATCTTTTGAAGGTTCAAATTCAGAATTGATTTTAATTCTATTGAGCTGAGAACACATAGATTGAAGAACAACATTAGTATAATTGTTTTGAGATTGAATATTTTTGATACCTTTTGCATTAACAAATGAATCACCAAGTCGCTCGGTCTTTTAGAAAGGAGAAGCAAGTATTTCTGTGTTTCCATGAGAAATAACAATTTCTTGCAAAGGAGATGAAAAGATTGAATAGTTTATCCTGAAGGTGATTTCCATGGTTTTCTTTGAAGAAATAGTATTTTGAATAGTTTTTGTTTTGACCTTCTTAGACATTCTTTTGAAAAACTTTGAAATAAGACCATTCATAGAAATTAATATCTTCTAAATATTTATCGAATTCTTTCCAGTAAGATTCAAGTTGTTATTTTGAAAAAGCTTTTTTGATAAGATGTCTAATTTTTTTAATTTCTGGAGTTTGATTTGTCTTGAACTCATTTCTTACTCAAGTCTCTCAGATTGAGGAGAAGGAACCGTATTTGATAAAGTAGGAGGTTCTATTTCTTCTTCTTTATCAAATTCTTTAGTTTGATAAAAAGGTTTTGGGGTTTTTGGATTAAAATCAAATCCTTTTAAAGAAGAGGTTGAGAATCTAGCTGACTAAAAAGAATTAGTCCTAGATCTATTGTCAGATCTACATGAATAAGATCTTTGAAAAGTATTTGAAGATGAGGTTTATCAAAGATAACTTTGACATTACCATCAGTAAAATAAACTATTTGATCTGGATTTCTTGTTACTGGAGTAGGAACTGGGTTTTGTACATTTTCAAAATCCCATTCTAACCCTCTTGCTTGAAGATTCTAATGAATTCTCTTAGAAATCATAATATTTGATGTAGATGATTAATTTCAACCAAAAGACTTTCATCTCTTGGAAAAGATCTGATAGCACGGATATTGAATTTAGTATTCAAAAGCTTATAATATACTCGGTATTAAAGCAAAAGCTATTGAATGATCATCAACATCAAAACTCTTAGTTTGAATTCGAAGATTAAGAGCATTAAGAATAGCCCCATCTTGAAGACTGATAGAAAAATTTGGATAATAATTTGAAAATACCGAACCACTTTCTAGATTAAAAGTATCTCTCAAGGTTATAAGAACATGAATATCTAGACTAAGTCTAAAAAGAGGTTTAACAGTAATTTGAACAAGTCCAACATGAAGATATTGAAATTTTTTCCTATGAGCTTGTATAGCTTCTTTTAAAAATAAATTTATAGAAATAATTTGATTTTTGACTGGAATAGTCTGCTGCAATGTTTTGATAACATAATTTGAGTGAAATCAAATTTTCCTATTATAGTTTGATGTTTGTTTGGAATAGTTTGCTCCAATGTTTTGATAATATAACTTTGAGTGAAATTAAATTTTCTAATCTCATAGATAGAACTTTTATCTACCTTTGGGATAGTCCAATTTTGAAGTTTTTGCTCTATTTGAGCAATTTGAAGTTCTTTTGAATTAATGTCATTTGATGCAGATGCATATGTATTATCTTGATCAACTTCTTCATTGTTATCTTGAAAAATGTTTGACATATCTCTTTCTTTTGAACTACCACCTTTACATAACCAATTAGACATAAAAGACATAATTGAATGTTTGACATGTTGTTTCTCTTCCATACACTTCGGATTTTTTTAGTCAAACATTCCTATAAAATCCTAAACAATTCAGATGAATAAAGAACTCCCTTATCATTGTACTAAAGAGATTCAAGATCTTCTAGATAAAAGGCTTATAAAACCAAGTAAGTTGCCTTGAAGTTGTTCTACCTTTTATGTCAATAATTCTGTAGAAATTGAACGAGGTGTTCCTCGATTGGTTATCAATTATAAACCCCTCAATTCAGCCAATCAATTGATGAGATATCCATTGCCTCAAAAGAAAGATCCATTGAATAGATTATTCAAAGCTATTATCTTCTCAAAATTTGATATGTAATCAGATTTCTGGCAAATTCAAATTAAAGAAAAAGATAGATACAAAACTGTTTTTGATGCTCCTTTTGGTTAATTTGAAGGGAACATTATGACATTCAGTCTAAAAAATGCTCCTTCGAAATTTCAGAAAATTATGAATGATATATTCAATCATTTTCAAAATTTTATGATTGTTTACATTGATGATGTTTTAATCTTTTTCTGAAAACTAAGAACAACATTTCAAACATTTTCATACATTCATACATATTGTCAAACAAAATAGGTATTTGACATCGAGTTTAAGCCAAGAATGGCTATGAAGGCGCAATCTTTAGCAGATTTTATCGCATAGCTTACAACCCTGCTTGACTATCCTTATGACAGAAAGTGGTTTGGAGAATCTTTGTTGACAGGTCCTCGTATGGAGAAGGATTTGGAACAGGTATCATTATGATAGGATTGCAATCTGAAATGTGGGAGTATTCTTTGAGCACCGAGTTTCCCGTAACAAATAATGCTACTGAGTATGAGGCAATAATCACAAGTATGGACTTGGCGGTCAGACTTGGGATGTCATCTGTTGAGATTTGTAGTGACTCTCTGTTGATAGTTGGTCAAGTGATTAGGGAATTCGAAGCAAGGGATGTGAAAATGGCAGTTTATTTGATGAAAGTCAGGGACCTGCAAAAAGGATTTACAAGTTTCAACATAACCAAGGTTCTTTACAGAGACAATGAATACGTCGATGCTTTATCTAAGCTTGTGTCCATAAACCTAAAAAATCTGCCTAGCATGAAAAATGTACAAATCCTATGACAACCGAACATTCTGAACACAGTTTACATAGCGAACATCGAACACGAGAAAAATTGGATGGACCTATTGATCGATTACCTTGTGCAAGGTAAACTACCACAAAATGTATCTGTGGTGAGAAGATTAAAAATTCGAGCAGCTTTGTTCACAATTATCGGTGGACAACACTACAAATGAAGATTCACCATGCCATACTTAAGCTGCTTGCGCCCAATTAAGGCACATGAGGTATTATTCGAGATACATGCGAGAATTTGTGGCAATCATCAAAGGGCAACTACCTTCGCATTCAAAGCTCTACAATAGGGATATAATTAACTTACAATGAAGGAGGACGCCAAATAGTTAGTGAGAAAGTACGATGCTTGTCATAGTCATTGAAATTTGATTTATATTCCAATCGAGCTACAGTAAACCATTTTCGGGGTATACATTTTCTTTCAATGGGGGATGGATATTCTAGAGCCCTTGCCTGTAGCCAAAGGGCAAAGAAAGTTCTTGCTAGTAGCCATTGATTCTTTTATCAAATGGGTCGAGGTGGAATCTTTGGCATCAATCACGATACCTAAAGTACAGAGTTTCATTTGAAAAAAATATTATATGTAGGTTTGGCATGCTGAGAGTCCTCATTACCAATAATGGCAGATAGTTCGACGATTACTACTTAAGGTCGTTGTGCAAGTTATCATATAGATCACAGGATTACTTTTGTTGCTTACCCCAGTGTAATGGGCAGGCGAAAGTAACAAACTGAGAGCTATTACGGGATTTAAAGACAAGATTGGAAAATGAAAAAAAAAACTTTGGACGGACGAATTACCTAATGTGTTGTGGGCATATCACACGACCCTGCGAGAATCGATGGGAGAAACATATTTCAAGTTATCTTTCGGAATGAAAGTCATTGTCCATGTTTAAGTCCTAAGTGAAACTGGCAAGATGAAAGTCAAGCAGCTCGACATTGCGGTTACCAGCACTGAGTTAGGCCTACTTAAGGGGGTGAAAGAGAGAGCTAGGCCTATCAGGACGGCGGCTTACAAGCGAAAGGCTGCCGAATACTTTAATCAAAGGGTGAGACCTAGAGTTTTTCAGTCGGGAGATCTCGTATTAAGGGAGATAGTAGCAGTGGGGCACCCTTCGTCCAAGTTCGGGACAAATTGTAAAGGACCATACGAGGTGATTCGTAGCCTTAGAAATGGGACTTGAGCCTAAAGGACTTGAAAGGAAAATCACTAGGTACATCGTGGAACATCGAGCATCTCAAGAAGTACTATGAATAGATCAGCAGACAGGGATTTCAAATCATATGATGTCCTTTCTTGTAATTATAGTCACTAGGATGTTTTATTAGTTTCCTTAATGTAATGCCTACTATGGGCACGCTCTATTGTAATTGTTTAATGAGAGGTCTAAGTGGCGGCGAATAATGAGGGTGCTAAGAAAAAGGCTAGCCAAGTTGGGACATCCCGGAGTGCCTACTAGGTCTCCAAATCTAGGCAACTTGCCAATACGAGCATTTGATTTGTGATTTGTTGAAACAAGGGCTACAAACTTGCTTCAATGCCTTGAGGTCGCATGGGGGATGGCAGTGATTAGCCAAAAAATTGGTTAGCTCAGAATTGCTCTACGGTCTGGTAGTAAGTTTTCAAAACCAAAACTTATCTCAATCACTAAACCTCATACTCTACAATCAAAAATCGCTCGACATATAGCGGTGAACAACAAAGCAAAAAATTGGTCAGTTCAAAATCGTTCTATATTCTGGTGGTAAGTTTTCAAAAACCAAAAAATTGTCAAAGCTCAAAATCACTAGACCTTGTACTCTACAATCTTGGATTGTTGACATATAGTGGTCGGCAACAAAATAAAAAAGGGGTTGATTGGCTCGAAATCGCTTGACGGTCGGGTGGAGAGCCTTCAAAACCAAATATTGGTTAAGACCCTAGTTCACTAGACCCTGTGTTACACAATTCAACATAGCTCAAGTGACTCTACAATTCAAGGTAGCCTAAGGGGCTCCTCAATGCGACGTAGTCTAAGGAGCAAGGCGGTGAGCAACAATACAAAAAAACTGGTTAAGGATCAACAATTGAAATATGAGAATCAAAACCGCTACTCGGGCCCTATTGTCAACGCGTGCTTGTCGACCGAATAGCAATCAACCCACGCTTGTCGATCATATGACGGTCGACGATTGACAGTTGGCCATTATGTAGCTAGGTGCACACCCACTGGTTGTTGCACCGCTAACTACTACTCAATCAAATTAGAAGAGTTGTATGGAGATAAGCAAATTAACTTTCAAACATTGGCAAGCGACAACTACACTACAAGATATAAAAAACAAAGAAACAATAATGTTCTATAAGAATACGTCCATACTTAAAATGAAGTGTGATTGTCTGTCCATATCCTAAACCACGAGAAACCACTAGAAAATCGAATGATAAAAAGAATAATGGTAGAAAGAGTTGAAAGATCTACAACAAAAGGCTATGTCAAATAGAATACGATGTCCCTTCTCTCCCGCCTTGCGATATACGATCGAATGTCTTGGATTGAGGGGCTGAACTCTGTATTCCTTTTTGCTGCGCTAGAAACCTATCTAAACTTTAAGGATCGATAGAAGGTTGCTCAGTAGATATCCACTCCTTGGTCGATTTGATGGACGACACCATCGCCTTCCCTCTGTATGAATGCAAGGCCTTAACATAATTGAAGTACAATTTAAACTTCTCCATAGATAACTTCAGATTCTTAGCATACTCTAGTAAAGCTTTATATTGCTCCACTGCCTCTTTGGGAGCTTGAGCTAAAATAGATCGCATGTTATCAATTTATGTCTCGCCTCTAAAGTTTCGAGAGACTTCTTCAAAGAAGCTTCTTCTTTTCCTTTGCGAGAACTTTTAACGCTAACGAGTGATGGCGGCTAGACTCAACAAGTCCAGTTTGTAAGGCAACAACCTAACAAGAAAAAGGCAAAATGATAAACAACCATTAAGTATGTTCGAGAGAATAACTAACAAAAACGATAAAGTATATCCCGAAGTGTACCATCTGAGTGTAGACCTCCAAAACCATCAGTACTTCTTTCAAAAATTGCCTTGGTACGAGTAGGTGGAACCAAACACGTGAGTATCCTCATCTCAAGATAACCTTGAGTGGGCAGAAAATCCAAAGTTCAAAAGAGGAGAGCCCTCGCGCTTGGACTTGAAGCGACTCAAGCTGCCTCTTCTACCCTCGGGTAGTGGGATAGCTTCGACAAGCTCATCCAAAGGATGGAATGTCTCCTTAGTGGCACGACACATTGCTCCTCCATCAGTAGTTTTCTTCTCTTTCAATGGAACCAAAATTTGGTCATTATCACTCTTATGCCCATGCTCGGGCATGGACCATGATTTCCTCCAAGTCGAATTCCATACTTGTATACACAAGGTAAAATACATCAAGCTCAATTAACAACAAATGAAGGTGAACACAAATATGAAATTAGGAGCATAGCAATGCAAGAATCTACCATCAACAGGGATAAATCCCTCATCGCTCCCTGGTGCGGGCAGGGACTTCAATACCTTATCCAAGTCAAAGTCCATATCAAGATGCACATAATTGAGTTTATTAGGTAAAAAAAATATATAGCAAGTTAAAATATATACAAGTGTAAAAGTACAAGCAAGATAAGAAGACCTACCAGTAGGTCGACCGATCCCCACTATCAACGTATTCCTCATAGTCAAAATAGACCATAGGTCGGGTGCAAGAGGTGGTGTGTCACTCACTTACTAGAGTTACGATCGTAGAAGAAGAGTAATCTCGATCTGAATGCTGAAGAGTAGAATTTAAGGATGTCTCCAATTAGTATAGGAAGGGAATTGACCCTCAGAAGGTCGAACAAAGAATAACAGAGTTTTTTATCCGCTGTACGAATTTCTAAATTTAGGGAAGCACAAGGAGACTCTAGAGGTGAAGAAAAACAAATGCAATATACTAAGCTAGCTCATGCATCTAAAAAATGCACCTAAAGAGGTCTATTGAGAGTGAGATCTTCTTGCTGAGGAAAATGTACAAGATATATAATGCCTTCATCCACGCGTTAGGATTTATTTAACTAGAAGTGATGTGGAATTAATTAAAAACTAAGATGGAGAGGTGATGGATCGGAAATCGAAAGCCACCATCCATGGTGTCTTTATACGTGACAATCTAGCATGGGTCAAACCCGGGAAACCTCTTTAGGCCAGGGGCTCTATAAACATAGTTGTCAGCATGATCAAATTTGCTAATTGATTTTCTTGATTTAAGTGGTAAAGTATAAAAGCTATAGCATTTTTTAATCTCAAGAACAACCACCCCGCCCATTGGATGCTGTCTAATTTTAAAGTTTTGGTTCAAAGACTTAGTGAGCCAATGTAAAATGTGTATTAATACAAAAATCAGTGCTATATTTTTCTTAAATAAAAAATTCATTTAAAGTATGGATATATTTATTTAGGAGGAAAGAAATAGTGAAATTTATCAATGAAAGAGTCATAACTGTATCGGCTATTTAGAAATGGATGTAGTCTTTGCGAATTCCATAACTAATAAATTCGTTGCTAATCACTAACGATAATCTTAGCAATAATCGGAGATTTATTGGTCCCAAAAAATTATCAAGTGGACTTCCCCCTTGGAAATTTAGCCCTTGTTTCGGCTCCATTTTAATTTGAATGCATTTTTCTCTTTTCTCTTTTCTCTTTTCAATCATACATTCATCAATAAAATAATATTGTATGTAAATCTAAAAATTAACAAATACAGGAAATACAATAGCAAATGGAGGGTATGCATAGACTTTTCCAAACTTTAATCAAGCATGTCCCAAAGACAGTTTCCTACTTCTAAGGATAGATCAACTTGCGAAGTCTACTGTTAGACATGAGTTATTGAGCTCTATGGATACCTTCTCATGATAAAATCAAATAGCCATATACACTTTAGTTGAGGAAAACATCTCATTCATTACCGATAATGGTCTTTATTGTTACAAGGTGATGCCCTTCAGCCTGAAGGATTAGGGGCAACTTATCAGAGACTTGTCAACAAGATGTTATCTAACCTCATCGACAAAACCATGAAGTTTATGCAGATGACATGTTGGTAAAAATCCAAAGGAGTGTAGGCTAAGTAAAATACCTTGATGCAGCTTTTCAAATATTGAGGAGATATAAGATGAGTCTGAATCCTATTAAATCCACTTTTGGTCTTGCCTCTAGAAAGTTCTTAGATTATATGGTTAATCATAAAGGTATAGAATCCAATCCTAAAAAGATAAAAGCCTTAATGGATATGAGGTCCCCTAGCAAATTAAAAGAAGTACAAAGTCTCATAGGTCAATTGGCAGCATTGAGCCAGTTTTTTGAAAGGCCACTGACAAATATCTTCTTCCAAGTTCTTAAAGGAGGAAAGAGGTTCCAATGGAATGAGGAGTGAAAATAGGCTTTCCAAATGCCAAAGAAGCATGTGGGACAAGTTCTCTCCTCTCAATGCCTTAAGAAGGAGAATTGATGCTGCTGTATTTGGCTGTTTCTCCAGAGGCTGTGAGCTTTGTACTTGTAAAGAAGGGGGGTAGTTTAAAGCTACCTATCTACTACATAAGCATAGCCCATTTGTTAGTAGAAGTTTGCTACACGAACATGGAAAAACTTGTCCTTCCTTGATTATCGCTTCAAGAAAGTTGAGGCCATATTTTTAGGCCCACAGCGTCCAGGTATTGACTAATTTCCCATACAAACAACTACTTTAAAAACCTGATGCTTCGGGAAGATTATGGAATTGGTTGTAGAGCTAATTGAATTTGATATTGCCTACAAGCCAAGTGCTTCTGTGAAAGGGCAAGTACTTGCTGATTTTATAGTAGAGTTTGCCAAAAAAAAATATAGAAATAGCTAGTAGAACCACCCACGGGGAGTGGGTGCATAGTGGTATTAGTGAGTCCGAAAGGCCACAAACTTAATTATGCAAAAAAATTTGATTTAAGGCCTCCTACAATGGATTTGAATACGAAGCACTACTAGTTGGCCTCATATTATCCAAGGAGATACAGGTGAAAATGTTGGTGGTTAATAATGATTCACAATCAGTTGTTAGATAAGTAAATGACAACATCACTGCACAGGAAAAAGGTATGGTAGCCTATCTCAAGCAGGTCATGAATCTTCTTCCATCCTTTGAAAAATTTGAGGTGATTCAAATACTACGAACTGAGAATATCTATGTCGATGCTTTGTCAAAGTTTACCATCGGCAAGGATTTCGATTTACTCAAAGTTGTCCCAATTGAAAACCTCGTCAAACCCTCCATCTCCAAATGGGAGAGTTCACGTGGATTGAAGGAACAACATCGTGGATGTCGCCAACTATTGACTTTCTTAAGGATTAGGTCCTTCTGAATAATAAGGAAGAGGCAAATAAACTCAAGAAAATGGCTACTCATTTCTTGATCTACGATGAGGTGCTTTATAAGAGAGAAATTTCCTCACATCTTCTTTGATGCATTGGTGGAGAAGAGGCGAATTTCTACTACCAATCGAACTACAACAGGAGAGACCCCATTTTCTATGGCTTATGGAGCAAAGGCCATGAACTCTATTGAGGTAGGACTACCTTCAATTTGTTCAATGGAGTTTCTTTGAAACTACCCTAAATCATGTCATCATTTTAATTTGAGGAATCCATACAAGTCTTTAATCATTAGCCAGTTCAAAATTTTCAATCCGTACAAATCTACTCATCAAAATATCAATTTATATTATTCATCAAGGCATCAACACTTGTATAAATTTGAAGAAGATAAAGTAGTAGTAGCATATGAAAAGATTATTTATATATTCAAATGGCGAACTGATTACAAGAAGTGAAAGTAATTCTGAAATACAAATTAAACAAAGAAAAAGTGAAAGCTTAAGTCTAAGAAGTGCCTCCATCCTATTGAAGTTGTAGCAGGCCTTTCTTTAAGTCCTCCACTAAGCCTTCAGCAACATCATCTGTAGGAGTTGACGGCTCAGCTAGAAGAAATTCAACCCTTATTGCAATCGAATCTGAAAGCCCAAGATAGGCTAACCAAGAGGGGGGTGAATTGGTTTGTAAAACTTTTTCGTTAACAATATAAGATTTTGAACTAATGATCACACAAATGATAATGAAACAAACCAAACACAAATAGACACGTAGATAATTGAAATAAGTTTGCAAAAGGTAAAAACGTTAAGTAAAAGGGTTAGAGGATGCAAACGATACAATATGGAGGTTCGATCCAACACAATGATCTATGTCCCCCGTTACCAAGCTCTCCGTTATGAGTGAGGCCTTTTTCACTATGCTGATTGACTTGTGGCGCAATCCAACCCTTTACAACGCTTTCGGTGATTTACAATCAAGGAGCACCGATCCTTTTACAACATCGATCTTTCCGGGACCTACAATTCTAAAGTAAATATAAAACTTCTCTTCTTGATGAATGATAGAATCAAAATTGATAACAAGAAGAGAAGAGGCAAACACTTCAATATATGGCAATGAGTTTAGCTTGAATATGCCGAGAAAATTGGTTATGCATTAAGAATGATAAAATATTACATATTAGAGATACCCTTGTATATTTGATTATTGCAAAAATAGTCTGTGGCATTTAAAGCTTATAGTAACCTCCTAAAGTTTGTTATTTTGCAATTGATCTCATTCTCACTCAAATTAATACTTGTTCCAAAATCAATTAAAGCATTTAAATTATTTGAATTTCCTATAGAGCAATGTACACTAAAACTCCTTGGATCCTTTAGTTTAGAAGGGAGCATATGCTTTATGATTGCATTACACTCTTCTATCAGAGCTATTTCATCCACCGGCAACTTTCTCTTCGTATTTAACATCTCTTTTAGAAACTTTGTGTGATTTAGAATTTTTTAATTGGCATCAATGAAGGAAATGTTGTTATAAAGTTGTTTGAGTGTGTCCAAGAACTTTTTAAATTGATTTTCTAGCTTATTGTTTTACAACCTTTGAGGGAATGGGACTAGAGATGTGTGTTTATTAACAAGAACAATTGTCTTAACCAGTTGACTGTACGATTTTTCTTCTTGTATAACATTTGTTTATTCTTTAGATTGAACTACTTGTTTATTGTACATGGTAGGTATCTGATTTTCCTCAATCCCTTTCTTCTTCACATTGATTTCTGGAAGTTGAACTCCACTTCTCGTTGTGATGATTTGGACTAGTTCTTCTTTAGGCTATTTTCAAAGCATTTGTGGAAATGGAACATGTAGTATATAAGCTTGAACAATGGAAGTGGGCTTTTATGATGGTGTCTCAATAATTGTATGATTCACAATTTCAATTGCTAATACATGTTCTCTTGGATTTGTCTCTGTGTTGCTTGGTAAGGTCCCTTGAGTTTTCCCTGCTAATGCAGCTGCCATCTGACCCATATAAGTTTCCAAGTTTTTAATTGCAGTTTGCTGATTCTGAATAATTGCTTGTTGGTTTTGAAAATTAGTCTCACTTTTGGTAATAAACTTAGCCACTAGTTCTTCCAATGATGACTTCTTCTCTTGTTGTTGTTGAAATACTGGTTGGCTATCCTAAAAATGATATTCTTGACCTTGATTATTAACCCATGAGAAATTAGGATGCTTGCTCCAATCTGGATGATAGGTGTTGGAGTAAGAATTGTTCTACTACCTTTGAAAGTTCTATATATAACTGACTTTCTCAGGCTGATAAACATAGGTTGAGGCTAAAGGACAGTTTACAACTATAATCTGTCCCACAGCCTTCATAAATTGGTCCTAGTTAGTTCACCATGCTCACATTTTGAGTTAGTTTGTCCAATTTCCTTATTAATACTTCCAATTGGGTTGCCATTGATGTAACTACATCAATTTTGTGAATACCTGCTATTTTCCTCGAAGTTTCCCTTTTTCTTGGCCACATAGTCTGAATTTTTTCTATGTTCTCAAAGAGATCTAAGGCATTGTCTAAGGAATATACATGATCGACCCTCCTGCTGAAGCGTCGACCATGATACAGTATTCAGGATGCAAGCCGGAATAAAAAATGTAGACCTTAGAATTTTTAGGAATGTCTAGATTTAGGCACTTTCTGAAGTAATCCTTGAATCTTTTCCATGCTTTTGGATAGCTCTCGATGTCATTTTGCTTGAATATAGTGGCTTCATTTCTAATCTGATGGACTCGAGAAGGTGGGAAGAATTTCAAGGTAAATTATATACCATGTCATTTCACGAAACAATATTCCTGGGAAGTAGTGAGTTTAGCCATTCTGTTGCATTTTCCTTTAAAGTACGAGAGAAAAAGCGCAGTCGAAAAGCGTCAACAGAAATGCCTTCGTGACTAATCATACCGCACAATATCAAGAAGGCTTGAATATGTTCATGATGATTTTCAGTTGATCTTCTAGAGAACCATTTATCGTGATGATTCTAAAATAAGTTAATAACATCAGGTCGAACGTGGAAGTGGCCTGTCCAAATGGTTGATATATAATAGGTGGTTGTATAGGAGCAGGAATGGGATGTACATAATCCCTCATAAAAGCTTCTCGTTATTTGCTGGTTGAGGTAGTTGTAATGGATTCTGAACTTGATTCAGATTTTGATTTTCTGCCGTTTCCCTTGCTTCCCCTGTTATCTTATTCATTGTCTGAATGTTCTTTGGTTTTCGAGATCTATTGGAAGAAACTCGATCTCGTTAGAAACTCGTATATACTATAATTTCCTGAAATGAATAAAACAAGAGACTTAATTCGTTCAATAAATAACCTAAAAAAATATAAAAATTCCAAATCTAAAATAACTAAAAAACTCAAATCAAATAAATTATTCCCTAGCAATAGAGCCAAAAAATTGTTCGTACAAAATCCATAAGTGTATGGGATCATTGACGAGTAATATGTGATGAGTTAAGAGTTATCGTTCCACGGAGAATAAATTACAATCAAGTGTGTTAGTTTTTATTCAGATTCAAAGTGAGCAAACAAAATAGAATTAAGGTTGATAATTATTCTAAATTATTCTACAAAAGCTTGTAACGAGTTTTGTATTTATGTTGAATGAATGTATTGGATTACGAATCCACCAATTATTATCTATTTCAATTCTCGATTATATAGTTAGTTTCATTCACAAATTTTTGACAATGGATAATTATATTGTAATTAATTCTCTTTTCCAAAACAAATTAAATTTTTCTAAGGCATTGTCTAAGGAATATCCATGATCGACCCTCCTGTTGAAGCGTCAACCATGATACAGTATTCAGGATGCAAGCCGGAATAAAAAAATGTAGACCTTAGAATTTTTAGGAATGTCTAGATTTAGGCACTTTCTGAAGTAATCCTTGAATCTTCTCCATGCTTTTGGATAGCTCTCGATGTCATTTTGCTTGAATATAGTGGCTTCATTTCTAATCTGATGGACTCGAGAAGGTGGGAAGAATTTCAAGGTGAAATTATGTACCATGTCATTTCATGAAACAATATTCCTGGGAAGTAGTGAGTTTAGCCATTCTGTTGCATTTTCCTTTAAAGTATGAGAGAAAAAGCGCAGTCGAAAAGTTTCAACAGACATGCCTTCGTGACTAATCATACCGCACAATATCAAGAAGGCTTGAATATGTTCATGATGATTTTCAGTTGATCTTCCAGAGAACCATTTATCGTGATGATTCTGAAATAAGTTAATAACATCAGGTCGAACGTGGAAGTGGCCTGTCCAAATGGTTGATATATAATAGGTGGTTGTATAGGAGCAGGAATGGGATGTACATAATCCCTCATAAAAGCTTCTCATTATTTGCTGGTTGAGGTAGTTGTAATGGATTCTGAACTTGATTCGGATTTTGATTTTCTGCCATTTCCCTTGCTTCCCTCTGTTATCTTATTCATTGTCTGAATGTTCTTTGGTTTTCGAGATCTATTGGAAGAAACTCGATCTCGTTAGAAGCTTGTATATACTATAATTTCCTGAAATGAATAAAACAAGAGACTTAATTTGTTCAATAAATAACCTAAAAAAATATAAAAATTCCAAATCTAAAACAACTAAAAAACTCAAATCAAATAAATTATTCCCTAGCAATAGAGCCAAAAAATTGTTCGTACAAAACCCATAAGTGTATGGGATCATTGACGAGTAATATGTGATGAGTTAAGAGTTATCGTCCCATGGAGAATAAATTACAATCAAGTGTGTTAGTTTTTATTCAGATTCAAAGTGAGCTAACAAAATAGAATTAAGGTTGATAATTATTCTAAATGATTCTACAAAAGCTTGTAACGAGTTTTGTATTTATGTTGAATGAATGTATTGGATTACGAATCCACCTATTATTATATATTTCAACCTTCAATTATGTAGCTAGTTTTATTCATGCATTCTTAACAATTGATAAATTTATTGTAATCAATTCTCTTTTTCAAGACAATTAAATCTATTCTAATCACGACACGAATCTATTCCTAATCCGAATATGAATAAATAGCACGCATTAAAGTTTAGATTATCTCAAAAATTGCACACGTGTTAAATATTATTCCTAATATCTATTACACGCTTGTTAATCAATAAATGTTCTAGACCTATTGTGAGCCTCTCAGCACTACAACAAGAAACTATACATTTAATTGGTGATCAAGCAATCAAATAATAAAATCATCCACGCAAGAATAATCAAGAAATTAACTAACTACTTGTCTTGAATTAAAAATAAATAAAAACAGGTTTCATCTTCATCCAATAGATGAAAATAATTAGTCTAGCATATTGTTATGTAAATTATACAATAAAACTTGGAAAAACATCACCCGGAGTGAAAAACAATGAACTGAAAGTGAAAAATCAATTTCTTCTTCGTTAATCTTCAACCCGGACTATGAATATTCAATTTCTTGTGATAATCGTCTTTGTATCTTGTGCTAGCCTCTTTCTTCCGGTGAAAAATAAGATTTGGTATGTTATATGTCGTTTACGACGGTCTCCCCCGAAGAAATAAGTTAGATTTGGTTTTTATAAGAATTCGGATAAAACAAGGAAACTGGACCGTTCAGGCCCAAAAATAGCCTGTGCACGCGAGCGCCTTTCATTGATTTTGTCCTCGACAGATGACATCCATGCCCGTACGCGCGTGCAAGTTCTTCTCTGAATAGCTTTTGGTATTTTGGACATGAGATAGACGATTCCACAATAGGAGTTGCTGCAGGATAGCAAAATCCAGGAGAGCTTTGGAAATTGTAGTTGTGAATTGGTGCAGGAACACAAAATCTAGGAGATCTGTAGGAATTGCAGCTGGGAGATCAGATAGTACATGTCGTCGTCTAATCTGGTGGACTATAAGTTAAATAATTGTTTATAGCGGATTGTTGACTCACAAAGTGTCCGGAGTTTTTACCCAGTTGGGTTTCTCCGTGATTATTCTTGTGTTTCTTTATTGTTTACTTTATCAACGGTATTTATACATAGGAAAAATTGATTTGCATGTTTAACCATCAAGAATAATAATTAAATTAGTGACTTGTTGCTATTTAATTTTGAAATTATTTTATTTTCGTATTATTACCTATTCATCCCCCCTTTAGGTATTGTTAAGGTCGAACTACACAATTAAGCCTGAGGAGATTTTCATAACTTGGTGCCTAGGGTCAACTGACTTAGGTTAACTGGCGTAAAGCTCGCTACATAGGTCATTTTAGTAATGAAAAAGGGTCTGCACTTAAGATAAAAAATATATATGAGCTTCCATACTTAATGTTGTGAAAAAAAAATATACGATAAAATTCAGGGGGAGAAAAGAAATGATCTCAACAAAATGAGCTTTCATGTATAGGTTCTAATGTACTGAACTTGGTTTAACTCTCATAAGTAGAGGAATATCTTTATTGGCAGTGATATTATGCAAGTCTTTTCTCACAAATTTAAGGTTTGGAGTCCTACTACCTGAGGATTAGTACACTTATAGGTCATTTATACAATTTACTCCATGATTAACTTGAGTCAAATATGTGGGAAGGTTTACTATTCATTGCTTACATTTGTTCATGATAACACCTATTTTGTTGGGTTTATGTATGGTATTTCTTGGTCCCTTGTCATTTTGTGGAGTAACAGAAATAAAAAAAGATAACTTATTACATTATACATAATAATGCATGTACATGTTTAACATGATAAACTGGTTGACTCAAAAAGCATTATGTGATATAATTTCAGTTTTGTTAAATTAAGTTTTTAATATCTTAGTAATGTCAATGTTTTTTTGTTTTGTATGTTGGGTTGCATTAATACTATGCCTTAATTTAGCCTATGTTATGAAACTGAAAATATACATTATGAATTGCAAACTGCTTAGATCACTTTTACACTTAAAATGTTTGAACTATGTTTATTGATCATGTTTCACATACATTTTACACTAGGTATTTGAGTTATCTATTTCAGGAAACAAGGTTCAAGACGGTTTTAAGTTGAGTCAGTTTTTGAGTTTGTAATTTCTTTAATACTGCCTTGACTTAGATTGTAGTTTTGTCACGGGATGTCAAATGAGAAGTTTGTTAGGTATTTAATATTATATAATTGGCTATTCTGTGTACAAAAGGACTAGATTTGATATGTTGTAAAAAATCAATGAGTAATGTGCAATTTGTCAAAAGTATGGTTTTTAGGTCTAGAGTTTCAAGAATTGAAAAGAAGGAAAAACAGCGCGGATTTTTTGCTAGAGTGTCGCCAAGGCTTTGCTCGAGCTTCAAAAACAGAAACTTCGTCACTAGACTGTCGCTTTTCATTCGCTCGAGCGACAGCGTTGTTTGAAATTTTTTAATTCGTTTTTTAAAGGCTTTTTTCCCGGTCCATTCATTCCATAACCTACCTATAAATACTTTAAAGCCACATAACGTATTTTACAACGTTGAACAGTGAGAGAAACATATGCCATGAGATCTTCTTCATCTATTTAGCTTCAAGTTTCGTCATATAATTGGCTTTTGTTGAGAAAAACATCAGATACACAATCCAAATACCAAACTGTTACTTCCTCCATATCCGTCAAAGTTGTTGAAGATCAAAGGAAGGTCACTGGAGTTCGAATTGGTGAAGAATGATGTGTTCTTCGTGCATCCAGAGGAAATAGACGATTCCACAAAGTTAGGAATTGCTGCAGGATAGCAGAATTTAGGAGAGCTTCAAAAATTACAGCTGAAAATTGGTGCATGTGCACAGAAGGAGAGCTGTAGGAATTGCAGTGAGGAGATTATATAGTACGTGTCGTCGTCTAGTTTGGTAGACTATAAGTTAAAGAATTGTTTATAGTGGAATGTTGATTGACAGAGTGCCCGGAGTTTTTACCCAGTTGGGTTTCTCTGTGATCATTCTTGTGTTTCTTTATTGCTTACTTTATATGCGGTATTTAAACACAGGAAAAACAGATTTGCATGTTTAAGCATCTAGAATAATAATTAAATTAGTGATTAGTTGCTATTTAATTCTTAAATTGTTTTAATTCCGCATTATTACCTATTCACCCCCCTCTAGGTATTGTTAGGGTCGAACTATGCAACTTTCAGATTATATAATTCATATTCTGGTGTGTTATCATCAATTACGGTTGAAGAACATAGTTTTTACTTCGAGATAATTTGATGGAACATTATGCCGAGCTAAACTCACCGAAGATGATCAAAACTTTATGCTAAAGGTTCATCGATGAAGGAAGATTTTCTAAAAAGCATTAGTCCGTCCCTTAATGGTTTTTTTAATTATATAAAGACTCATCCAAGGTAAAAACGTCTCTTACCTAAATTATGGAAGTTTTACAAGGTAAGAATAATATAGAATTTGTTTGATGTGGTAAATAATTAACTTAAGGAAAATTTTTATTTATTAAATCAATCTTTCCTTAATTTAATTATGTGATCAATCAAATCACGTCCAGGATGGTAAATATATATATTTATGTATAGGGTATGTATGGAAGGGTAAAGGCTGCATCTCGTTTAGGACATTGAAAACCTAAAATTTGCAGCCAAAAGATCTGTTGAACTTGTACTCATCCAGTCAGTCGTGACTGACCATTAGTCATGATGGCTAACCTATTTGGACTACACCTGAAGATCTTGTTTGTTTGGAATATCACTACAACATAAATAACTTTTTACAGCATTGGTTTATGGCATGCATGTGAAGCATGTCGTAAAAATAGACCTTTTACGGCATGCATTAAATGCGTGTTGTAATAATTTAATTACTTAAAGTATTTACAGCATACATTTTAGGCACGCCGTAAAAGCTGAATATTTACGGCATACATATTGGCGTGCAGTAATCTTGAAATTTCTTTTATTTTTTCTTTCTCCTCCCATATTTTCCCATCCTTTCTTTTTCTTTTCCTTTTCTTTATTTATTTCTTATCCATGTTTTCTCTCATTTTTCTACGCTTCTCTCTTATCCCTTCAGCCAAACCCTTCCCTTATCCTTCCAGCCGCTCAATTAGAAATCATTTGTTCAATCAGCCATCAGCCATTTCTGCCCAAACTCTTTTCCAATTCCCCTTTTTAAATTTCTTAAAATTTCTCAAGTCACCTAACCACTATTTGATTCGTCGATCACCGTCACCATTGCTACTTTATTCCCTTTCCAAACCCAAGTAATTTGACAATTTCATAAATGCTCCCTCGTGAGTACTCCATGTTTATCTCTAACGTTTCAAAAGGTTTCTATACTTTATGATCAAAGTAAGGTTTTTGGTGTGAGGAATTGAAAATATGTGCTACTTTTTATGGGTAAATGATTTTGATTGGCCAGTAAATGTCTTGTTTATCATAATAAAGTTGATTGGTTGTGGATGAGGTGGAATGGTGGATGGAAACATTGTTTTCGTTTTGAAATTGTTGGTGCAATTGTTGGTTTTTATTTGATTCTTTTATCTATTTTTATTTTGATTTCATGTGTCTATGAGGAATTTTTCCTTTTTCGATGTTTGGAATTTTGAACACCAATTTGGTTTTGCTTGTTATCTTGGATGTGTAGCAAGGATGAGGGCATCTCAAAATATATATATTTCATTGTGCTCACATAAGGGAGGCATTTGCTGAGATTAACAGGCCTATTCTTGAACGAAAGGGAACCATTGTTTCATTGGCAGTATTAACACGAAAGTTTGGTAGGAGATCTAGCGCATGAGGTGGAATCCTTTGGCACATTAGTTAAAATTGTTTGATCTTTTAAAAAAAAAAATCAAGAAAGAGAATAATGCCTTAACATTGTCGAACGTGATATTTTTCATGAGATATAATCTGGAACAATAAAACATAGAAATTTTGTGTTATCAATAACAAACAATTGGCTCGGCTGAATCTGAGCGATATTTTTTATTTTTGTAGCTATTCCGACTTTTGAGATCTCTGGCCTTCTTCTGTACTTATACAAGTCTCACTTTCAACTCACATTAGGAATTGGAACTTAGTTGTTAAGTAATTGAATGTGTGCATAGAAGTGGGCTTAGCCTAGGTCCAAAAAAACAAATAGGTTAAGAAATAATTAGCTGGTCAAAATTTACTTTAACATTTCTATTCGTAATGAACATCTTTGCATGAAGCACTTACTTTTTTTCTTTGAAGTGTGACATTGTTGAAGGCA
>CAIGRF010352483.1:40533-58326 GCA_903798235.1 Fraxinus ornus | reverse complement strand
ATATGCCACGTAGGGCGACTACCGACAGTCTTCACTACGAATAGCATTACTCTTCAAGAATTCCTACATTATAAAACTTATATTTTTAGAAACTCTGATTTCAGAAAACTTCCATTTTGATAAGCGTCTATTTTGAGAAACTACCATCTTATAAAACTTCTATTTATGAAAATTCTCGTTTTAGAAATTTCTATTTTACAAATATTCTCAAACTGTTTGACAATGACAGCTAAGGCAATTGATTGATATAAATTATATATTACGAACATGTTTGAGACCCATTTTGTAAAAAAAAAATATTGGAATAGTGATTTTTTGAAGAATGTGTGGTTAAAAAATGAGAAAAAGTTTTCTATTTACATATAAAATCATTTTATTGAAGAATGTGTTGTTAAAAATGTGTTTTGAAAAAATGGGAACCAAACAAGGACTTAAATTATGTGATTAATATAATACATATCTATATATGTATATAATTATATATAATTAAGATTGATTGATTTAATTGTATGATGATCATAATTACGTCAATCTATATGTATAATTATATATAAAAATAAGTTAGGAAGATATGTGTCTGCGTGTGCTTGTGCGCGCACACGTGCGGGTGTGTGTTTGTGTTTAACTATGATTGCTCGATAGTACATATACAAAGTTCATAAACGATTGTTTGAGGTCAAGTTCTTTTATATGTGTTTTATGAAATCCTCTTCAAATTTAAGAGGCAAGTGTAGTCATATGTTGTATATTAAATCATTTTTCATGCCCTAAAATGCGGAATTCAATTTATGAATGTGATATCGATTCTATATGTTTAAGTTCAATGGGCGGAGTATAATAGCACTACACACGGGAATTATAGCAACGAAATATGGCTTTTAATTCTCTTGTCTCCCTATGTATGTTATGATTATGTACGGGGATTATGACCACCTAAATTCGGTTTCTAATCTTTGTGTCTCCTTATGTACGTTAAGAATTCTAAATTTTAAATATGAATTACGATTTATGTGGCTCGCCTATTTGGACTTTATTTCATTATTTCTGATTTCCCCCTTTTAGTAAATGAGGTTCGACACATTGAAGTTTGGAACTGGCCATAAATATCATTGAACAATTTATTAATTTACTTTTGTGATTTAGTAATTCTTCCTTTGTTTAATTATCGTAATTGGGATAAAATTTATCTTTGCATGAAATTTAAGATTTTTTTTACGATATGTATTTAACCGTGTTCTAAAAAACGTAAAACGTAGATTCACATCTATATTAAGGCATGTTGGGTAGTTAAAGCATTCTTCTCCGTAAGAGAAATGCAGAGACATCGTAATGTATTCATTAGACTCACCACATAAGAGGATTTCAGAACGGTATGTGCACGCGAATCATCTGATATGGAAGGTTCTCCGTATTATTTATTTGGTCTCAAGACTATGATAAAGATCAGGTACCACAGTTGGTTCTAGTTTGAGTTTTCTTACCGGATTACCATCACATTTTCATCATGAATCAATTTGAGTATCATTACATGGGCTTTTGGACGATTTTTGAAGAGGGACAATTTTACGACATGTGCGTCTCGTACAGATAGGGTTCGAGTTTGTGTTGAAATGGATATATCAAAACCTCTGATGGAGACTTTTTGGTTGGGAGCACCTTTTCATCCATCTAATCGATGACAAGAGGTGATTTATGAAACTTTACCTTCATACTATCAATAATGTAGAATTCAAGAGCACTTGGAGGCTTTATGTAAGAAGAAGAGGGCTGCAGATAGAGAGATTCATCAAGATGCAGAAAATATCATTCCTAAAGGGCATAGGAAAATTTGGCGGAGAATGGAAGGGGATAATGTATTGGTTCTAGAGCATATGAATTAAGGGTGTCAACGATCTGATCCGAGCCGAGCCACGAGCCGAAACTTGAAGCTTGGCCTAGGCTCCAACAAAAATGATTCGAGCTTTTTTTTTTACACGAGCCGAGCAAAATCTCGGCCAAAAAATGAAAGCTAGACCCTTAACGGGCTGAGCCAGGCCCGAGCTGAGCCGACTGGTTTTTTTCGTGACAAATCTGAATTTTTCTTAAAGAATTTAAATTTTTTTCAATTTATATGGGCATGAATTTAAAATCTATTGTTTCAATTTTTTTTTATTATATTTTTAATAAAACTCGGCTTGACGAGCTAAAATGGCCCGTGACACGGGCTCACAGGCTGGCTTGGGCTCAAACCGATGACCCAAAATGGGGCTCAGCCCGAGTAAAGCCCAAGTTGGCGAACCATTTTGACATCCCTATGGTGAATGAGGTTGATGATTTAACCCCCAAAATCGATGACAAACATACAAGGTTTTTGAATAGGGAAAGGATTATTCCTTCATCTGAAACTTTTTATGTGAGCGAGGGGGGATGTGTGTCTAACGTGATAAAGGCTAACTTGCTGTATATGTATTTTATCCCCGTTCGTGATTCGGTAATTAGGTACGAGCATAACATACCGTTTTGCCCCTCTTATTATTCTCACTAACGTAAGTACCATTTTTTTCAACGGTCCTATGACCAAATTGCAAATGTTGAAATTTACCCGTCACTAAACGCTGAGCTCAAATTTTAACCGTTCAACAGAAATACTTAAGTAGTCAATCTACCTATTTTTTAGGGCGACGGTTCCCAACACGAATTCATGTTCTCTACTTCGCTCATTCTTAAGTTCCCAACTTATCGAGATATTTGACCAATCAAATTGATCTCACTCATTGATGAATCAAATAACCATTAAAATCACGAAAAAATATACATAATTCTATCAAGGGATTTAGATAAAATACGTAGCAGTCAAGTGGAATTTAATTTTCCACACGGTCATGCTAGAATTAAACTCGATATGTGGTCCGTTCAATATACTCCAAGTGTACTGGTGTCTCCTTTAACTATTTTTGTGTTAAGGACAAATCACAAACCCGAACAGTGAATCGGACAACACTACAACCTTCTGATATAAGGTGCCACCCTTATACATTTGTAGTGAACAAATTATTTATGATCAAAATATAAATTGGTCACACTTTACTTCTCAACGCAAGTACCCAATTTATATTATTACAAGTGATCATAGACACTTTAATTCCCATGTTCAATAATTAAATAAATATAATAAATGAAATAAAAACAATTTTAATCAATATAAGAATATTGTTATTTTTACATCAACAAAACAAAACTATACTATGGGAACACAACCCAACAGTAATCAGTATACGAATTGGCTTTAAAGGGAAGAAATTTTTTGGAGACAGAAATCACACAACAAATGGTTACAAGAGGGTGATGGAATACAAAATTCTTTCACGCAATTGTTAGAAGTAAAAAGAATAATAATGTGTTTGAGAAGATGGTTCTTGAAGACATTTATGTTCTTAAATTGTCTGAGGAAATTCAAGAGAGGGCAGCGTAGTTTTTCAGAAATCTTTCGACAGTGTCGCCAATTTCTTTGGTTGAGAATGATCTAGGATTTTTACATCCGACTATTACATTGGAGGAGAACATGTCCTTATGTAAAATACCAGTAATGGAAGAAGTGAAAAACACGCTTTGGTCTATTCTGGGATATAGCAGTCATGGGCCGGATGGAATTTGTTTCGCCTCTCTACACAAGGATTCCCACGTGGTCTCAACTATCCTACTCCCTGTACACTAACACGAGGCAAAGTTGAACTGACCCTCGAGCGTGGACAACCCATTTTCCACCGCGAGGTGAGGCTTGACCGCCCCCATTACATGTAAACCCCATGGGAGAGCCGATCTAGATCTTGTATTATGCAATTGACAGGACAACACACTGCCACCACCACCAACCTATTTGGTCAAGTCCATGGCTGCAAGCTAGGCCTTATGGATACAAAAATGGTATTAGCATTTAAGACTGTAATTGATTGATGTATATAATAAGAAAGGTCAGTCATTTGGATGAAGATACGTGCGTTGTCATCCAGCGACCTTCATTCGTCTTACTTAAGTATAAAAGCTCACTCTTAGTGCCATTCAAAAGTAATGCAAGTTTAAACTCTTAAAGCTATAATCTAGCTACCCTATCTTTTACTTGTTTCTCCCCAAAGTCGACCCACTTTTTATATTGGAGGCTCACGTTTAAAATTCTCCCACACTCATATAGCCCTGCCACCTGCAAATTGGCTCACTATATAGCTGGCCATTGGTGGAATCCTCGCCTCCCTTTTATAATTTCTTTGAGCATTTTTTTTATTCACCTCCTACGTGGGGTCTATTTCTCGGATGGGTTGCTGTTCGTCAGAAGCAGCTGAGTCCCTACTGGGGCGTTGTCCGCTCCGGGGCCTCTCCATTTCCTCGTTTCTATTATTACGGGATGAATGTTGCCTTGTCTCGCCCCTTCTTGGAGAGTTCCTCTATACGTTGCCCTGGTAATGGTTATCCCTTGTGTTACGAAGGTTCCTTGTAGGCCAGTTCGCACTTCTACATTCGCTTGTGTCATGACCGTAGTAGCGATGGAAGGCGCAATACGGCCGCAGTTCTTCCTGGGACCTATCTCTAGGCCTACCACCTCGTCCTCTATTTCTAGAAGTTGAGGGCCGTCCAGTGTTCCTAGTTGAGTTGTCAGTGTTGGGTCCAACATTTTCATAAGCCAAAGTAGGCACTGCATTCAGTGTAGCAGTGGCCAGCGCTTGTCCCCAAGTGGGAACCACTCGTGCCCAGCCTGAGTCCATTGGTGGCTCACTATTTGGGAGGTAGGTATAGAGGTCCGGTTACGATGGTCTATGAGCTCTTCATTGACAATTTCGCTCCTCATCATTTCCACCAACGCATCATAAGTGGTGGGGTTTCTGTTGCGTATGTCCCTCCAAAACAAGGTGTTCATGTTCAGACCTCCTTTTAGAGCTGAAAGGGCTTCCTTGTCTGTGACTTGCTCGCAATAAGTTATTTCGTCAGTGAAGTGAGCAAGGTAGCTTTTCAAGGTTTCCCCTACAGCTTGCCTCATGTCTTGCAAACGCTGTATTGGAGCTTCTCCCTCTTTTCTTGAAAGCTATTGGTTTAGAAACGCCTTTTTCAGGTCTGGCCAGCTCCTTATGCTAAGTGGTGTCAATCTGCTATACCACACTTCAGCAGCTCTGCCAAGAGTTAGATGGAAAGCCCTGCATTTCAGAGCTGGCGAGGCGCCTCTAATGCTCATTTGTGTTTTGTACTTGTTGAGATGTTTCTTCAGGTCGCCCTTTCCTTCATATTTAGGAATCTTAGGAGGGACAAAGTTATGAGGCATGGGAAAGGTGCGAAGCTCCTTGGAGATGGGCAGATTGTCATCATCATCATCAAGTTCGTATGATCTGCACGGTTCGTCATAACCGTTCCCATCTGCTGTTGGACAAGATGGAGGTTGGGTAGTTTCACCCATGTTCTCCCAATCCACCATATTTCGCCTCTCTCGACTATTTCTAGGCGGAGGGGCTTGAACTGGCTTTGTGCACACTCCTGTTGGCGGGTCGTTCGGTGCATGAGCTGATTCTTATTTCTAGGCATCCGTCCAATCCGATCAAAAACACTCACAGACCTCTGGGGCTGCTTTCATATTCTGGAGGAAAGTTGTCCTCTCCAACTGGGCGTTGGCAGCCGGAGCAGCTGTGTAGTTGGAAGTGTCCATTCCAGCTTCTCTTTCGATAGGGACTTCTCCTTGAGGACTCAAATGGGTTCTCCTGCTAGATTCTGCCTCGATTCGTCTATAGGCTGATTGTTGAAGATTTTGTTGAGCTTGGAAACCACCTTGGTTCTGTGCTTGCATGAGGAGTTCTTGCATGGCAGCGTTTTGAGCTGCATGTTCCTCATGTTTGTGGCCATCCTAGCCACTTCTGTGGTTAGTTGGGCAGTTCTGTTGCCTTTGCGATATCGGTGATCAGGTCGTTGATGTATGATATTCTAGGAAATCTCCTCTTCAGAGATCTCCCTCGTTCTTCTTGGGTTCACCCCTTCATCACTGGAACTCATGGTTCGATGTGAGGGGCCTCTCCTTAGTAGCAGACCTTGATGTATAGCTGGTCCTTTTTCAAGAACCGATCCTTTTTTCAAGGGAGAATACCAACCAGATATTCGAACAAGCTTTTTGGTAGGAAGACTCGTGGTTTAAGTAAGCTTCCCATAGACGGCGACAATCTGTTGACCTCGAAAAATGACTCCAACACAGGGCCAACAGAACAAGTTTTCAAATCAGCTCTTCCATGCACACGTAGCACGCCGTTAAGTCACCTGTGGCCTTTCCCGGAGGGGTTAGGAGCGGCCGCGAGCACTCCGACGATCAAGTCAATCTAAGGTTCAACCGGAAATAGTGCGCTGACGGTGAAACACTCACCGGGAAATGATGAATGCAGAGTATAGTGATAAAGTGCTAATATTGAGGGAGAGGATAATACTTAATTTTGCAATGTAGTAAAGGAGAATGGATTCCAATCCTTCTTCTGGCACAAGGAAGGGATACTCATACTATGGATGGGAAGAGAAGAGCCGTTGGATGAAGAGACAAGTGTTATCAGATCCTCGGGGCTCGTCCCATCCTAAGCGTCAATCCGTCCATCTATAGGTTGGCTAGCATTGAATGTCTCTGACAAAGGCAACTAATTTGACCGTTTCGATCCTGCCACACGTTCCATCAATCAGTCAGGGATTTCACTTTGGAAAGATCTTCCAATAAGAGATCTTTGCTGGGGCGAGGCAAGGCAGGTACAGCGTTGTAGGAGCGGAGCGCGGGCCTTTGCATCCGCGGTGGCCTGCGGATGAATTCGATTCTTCTATTGGACGTGCATTCAATCCCTCCCTCGCGTAATCACGTCGGCTTGGGCAATCACCTCGTCCCATGTACAATTACCTCGGCCACCATGTGGCGTGGTCTGGACCACATCTACTGACACGTGGCGAGTGAGGTGGCAGGTCTGACACAGACCCGTAACAGTATCTATGGGATTATTGGGATGTTATTATGGAGTTGATGCCTTTGCTAAATGCCTAGGTTTATCATGTGTATCGAAAGGGAAATATGGCGGCAGACTTCTTGGCTAAGGAGGCGTGTTGAGGAGTTTCTATTAACTTTAGCTATGGTGATAAGTTTCTCGTCCTTCTTAGTTCTTAGAGGTATATTGCGTACTGATCGATGGGAATTACCACATATTAGACATTGAAGTTATTGTTTCTTTCTTTTATTGGTATTGTACAGTAATAGTATTCCTCCGCCATAATTGAGGGGTGTTTTTTCAGTAAAATGGTAAATTTCATTAAAAAAAAAAAATTTATAGAAACTTCATACACGTTTTTAGAGTTTGTAACAAAATAACGAGTCACAAGATCATAATTACATAATGTATATAATAACATAGTTTAAAGCTTATTTAACTATTTAGATAAAGTCATTTTTAACTATTATACAAATAAAATGTTTTAAAAACTTGAAATTAGAGTCAAACAAAAAGTTTTTTTAAAAAATAAATAAAATAAAATTAATAAGCTAAAGTCAAACAAAAGACTTATAAAAAAGGAAAAAAAATAATAAAACACGCATAGGGAAGACGAAAAAGATGAAAGAAAAAACTCAATCGTTTAGGAATTGAAAAAACAAAAATCCCTATGTGAGCTTTTTAGAACACTGATATTTAACGACTTGAAGGATAAATTTTGGATCGTTACAATATGGAAGAAAATAAACAAGAGCACAGAGCATAATCTGAAAGATAAGTCACTCTGTGGAAGCAAATGAATAATCAATCTCGTATAGCCCAGTTCCAAAATAAGAAAATTTGCACTACGTGTATGTGTAAGCTAGTTAACTATATTTACTAAGAATAAATACAGCACACACATTACAAGAATCTCTCGTATCAGTGTGTGAAAACGATTGGCTACTTACAACAATTAGAGAAGACGAAGCAGACATCAGAATCTTCTGCCTTTTTGGATTTCAGCAAATACGATGATGCCAACCTCTACGAACCAAAATACAAATAGAGCCTCCAAGTTCTGCATCATATCTAATCCACGACTAAACTGTCAACCTGCAAACATAATTTGATTCGAATGGAGATTTTTTAAGAAAAGGTATTTAAGACATTAATCATTTTCATATAAAGTAAATGCAAAAGGTACAAAGAATGATAATAAGAGAGATCATCCACAAAATCCAAACGGGCAAACTATCATGGCCACTATAACGATACGCTTCTGATACCAAACTCCACACTGAAACACATGCAAACGACTTCATGGAAAATTAAAGTGGACAATAGCTATATGAAGTTCGCTTCCATGCTAACTAATTATTAAAAGACAGAGCAATGCTTTATTCTAAATTTGGTGTTGAACCCTTTTGAAGTTCTTTTATTTGAAATTATAATAAAATAAGCAAGAAAGAAAGAAAAAAAAACTAAACTACAAAGCAAAAATTGACAGCAGAGCCAGAGAATGAGGACCTTTTTGTGTTTGGATTCATAGCCATCATACTACGGTTTTATCTTAGCCAAGTAAATAACTTAATTCATTCCACAGTCATAGTATATCTTGCAAAGTACCAAGATATAAAAAGGAGTGACGTACCCAAGAGAAAAGACATCGAAATGTCAAGCATCAGCAAAAAGCAGCAGTTGCATGGCTGTTCTGCCAACACTAGAACTACAAAGCCAAGAAAAGTTGAAAAGCTATTAGCAAGGAGATTTGACTATAAAATTATTGACGAGTAGGACTTACCAATAAATTCAACCTGCCACGTGTACTCTTATGACTAGGAACTTCTAACATTCTAATGTAGAGAATAAAATACAAGGGTATTGAAACGCGAAAGACTACAAAGCCAAGAAGCTGAAAGGCTATGAGCATAGAGATTTGACTACAAATTATTGACGAGTACTACTAATAAATTCAAAATGCCATGTGTAAGAACTTCTCACATTCTATTGTAGAGAATAAAATACAAGGGTACTGAAACTAGAAAGCAGCTGCAAAATTGGTGCACAGAATTTTTGTTTCCTGATGGTATCTAAAATCATATATATCATAAAACAAAACCAATAAAAACTACAGAACACTTGAGAAATTCACCTAGAATGAATGGTGAAGTGCCTCATAATATCACAAATCAGCCTTAGGTTTCTTTCCTGCCACAATCTGGGATATGTGCAGACCCCTGCTAAATGCTTGATTGAATAAAATCCTTGTCTGCATGTTTTGGAACCCCGGCAACCATGATAGAAGGGCTACAGGTGCCATAACAATAACTCCAAACAAAATGTCATACAGACGAGCAACAGAAACAATGGTCTCCCATAGTGCCGTTTTCTCCAAGAAGGGTCGCAGGACTTGAGCAATCAAAATAATTCCCCATCCAGTTGGAATGAAAGCCAATAAACTGGTGAAGAGATCCAGAAATTTGAACCTCGTAAACTCCAGCAAAGCAGCAATCACAATTCCAGCAAGAATAATAACAAGGAACTGAACCATGCGATAGTATATGTGCTCCTTTGCAGCATATTTGTCCCGAGCATAAGCCAATACTACGCTAATTCCAAGAGCCACGACCACATATATCCAGGAAAGCAAGTAAACAGCAATGCTCTTGCTTCCAGCAGTAATGCCCAACTGATACACGATTCCATACTGGAAAAAGAAGAATCGGAGGTCCAAAATTATTTCCAGTACCTTTCCCCAAATGCCAGTTGTCCTTAAATGATCTTGTTCTTCATACCACCACTTTTCCCAGCTCTGTTCAGGTTTTGCAAACACACCTCCCCGGTACCATATCCAGTTCATAAAATCATCAAAATCATACACAGCTTTTAACCAATCAAAGCCCAGAGGATTAAAGATGAAGGGAGCCAAAATCCATGAAACTACTAGAAACCAACTTGTGATGGTCAAAGCTATGTATACTAAAGTTCCTGTAGCTACAGGGCTGTAGGACGCATATACAGTGAGAATTAGTCCAAGCTCAATAGCCTTTACAAAGTGGCTACGGGCATATAATCTATAGTTTTCAGCAAAACTCTTGTGCTGCACAACAAAACCACGCCCAGTTGCGCGGTATTTTGCACCACCATGAAGAATAGTTCTACCAAAGTAATGGCCACGAGTTCCCATGGAAAATGTATAGAATACTGAAGAAAGCTGGAGCTGCATTGTTATGAATTCCCATATAGCATTCAGGAAACCATGCTCAAGTGAATTTTCCACAACCATTGGCAAGGCAGTAAACAGACCAAGTTGGATGATGAACTGCTGGTTCAAGACTGTTGCAAGTGCTTTATTGTCATTAGCATTATCTGCCGTGGCAGAACTCTCTATCCCACTCAATGCAAGATAAAGTCGGCCCCACAAAAATGCATATACAGTGAGGAGAATCATCATCGTATTGAAGAAAAAGCCCACAGTAGTGTAGAAGAACGAGAGCATTCTAAAGAAGTCAAGCCTATGACCCAACCTATAGACATCTCGGCTCAGAATTTGCTCACCATTCCCACTGGCAACCTTTGCTTCAAACATGGAGATCTGATTGAGCCCAACATCCCTTCCCTTGCCGACTTGAATGTATTCATGATGAGTGACATTCCCTCCTCTCAAAGTGCAGTTGAATCCGGCAAAAATATCTTCACTGATGTTGATCACTTTGGAAGCCTTGCTTATCCCTCCCCGAGTCAAAAACCAAAACCTATCGAACACATCAGGGTGCCCATAATGCATCCGGATTTTTAAAGGATTAGCTAAAACGCGTTGACCCAAAGTGACAAAACTCATTTCCTGTGCAGACATGAACCAAGCAAGTGATGACACAGAACCCGTAAAAATGTGCTCACGGACACCCAAGATAGTAGGTTTCCTGATGCCATAATAGTGTCTGAATTCCTCCAAAAGGTTCCGCATCTTTAGTGCCTCCTCAAAATAGTTGTCCTGATTCATGTCAATAGTCTGAACTGCATCTCCCCTCGTGAAGATAATGGCATGATTCTGATTCTCCGGTTTCCCCTCTCCAAGCTTCAATGGGCCGGGCAACTTGACCCGATAGATCTCAACTTCTCTACCTAACTTCTGATCAAACTTCACCAGGACAGAGTAATACTCTTTCTCCTCCCTCCCAGATGACACCTCATCAACATAGGCAACACGAAGAGCTTCATTATCCTTCATAAGATACAAAATCTCCTCGGCATGGGGATCCTTTTTGGCCTTCTGTGAACCATAAATCTGACATGCAACAACATAAGTAAATTTCATCAAAGCAGTCCCACGTTCGTGACCTTTGAACAGCGAACTGACAGAATTTACTCTGCTCAAACTTCTTGAAGAGGGTGTCTTTGCTGAGTTCAAACCATCCATGTCATCATTACGCCTCATGGAACCAAGTTGCATGGATCCTTCCCTTATGTCCATCTCGGATGCAGAGTCCAGAAAAGCCAGCATCTCAAGAGCCCGATAGTAGTACATCATGCCTCTCACGGTTCGGGTGAGCGTCTGGCCTCTGTACGATGCCCATAAACGAAGTTCTCTCAACCAAGTTGTCCACAGTTCCTTTTCACTTACCATCCCTTCTCGGTGCATCCTCTCTAAGAAGTTCTTCCACTCATCAGCATAGATCGTTTGCAAGTAGTAAAGGGTAGAAATCCCATCTTCGTTCTCAGTTCGGAGTTGTTCCTTGCTGTACAACACTTCTTCACTATAGTAGGGAGTCAAAACACTGAAGGCCCTCATTTTCTCAACTTGGGGAGCATGAGGCATGTTCATGAACAATGAATTGCTGAAGAAAGCAATTCGGCGCCTAGCCTCAAGATTTTGTGGAACTCTGTGCATGGAATCCCGTGATGTAAGAATGGTATGCAACCGTCGTACCCGACGATAGAAATTCTCATTATTTGAACTTGGCAACTCAACAGCATTCTCAAAAAGCAATCCAGCACGGGAAACTGTCCTTCGAGGAGCCAGACCATCCTCCTTCAGCTGGTCGTTGCTTCTCTTCTCTTTAAGGAAATCTCTAATAGCAGACTCGTAAAGTGCCTGCAGAGCATTCACCACCCTGTCAGCATCTATATTAGGCTTGAGTAATAAATTGAGAAGATGGACCAACTTCTCATGCATCTTGTGGAGTGCAGTCGTGTTGTAATATTTAGTAAATTTCTCCAGCTGAACCCACTGATCAATTTCTTGGAAGAAGGTTCTGATAATGGTATACTCCTCAGAATCATATTTAACAATTGCAAGTAAGAAGTGCCTCAAACTATCATAAGCTTCAATAACCGCACATCGCCTGTACTCATTCTTGCAGATCTTATACCAAAGCCACTTGTCAGGAGCATCAACCAACTCTTTTGCCTGACTGAGAGCAAGCAGCAGTTCATTACAGAGGAGCAAACACGGCCACTGAATCACATGAATATCCCAGTTATTTTTAGGATCCGCGCGGTCATTTTGAGGCAGCTCCAATAGCTCAACTTCACGATCACTGAGAATGTCTTCTTCCCGGAATGTCATAATTATTTCATTCCATATCAAGGCAAATTTATAGGCCTCCACTTGATTGGATTCTAGTTTTTTAAAAGGGCGACCAAGCCCATACCTCAGCTTCAACCGGTGGATAGCATCCTTGATCTTACTCCTCAATGTTCCCCTAGCATTCAAAAGCTGCTCCTCAGGCATCAGATTAAACTGAATAGCACTAGCAAAAAACTGAAACCTCAACCTCAACTGCTGCATGTTCCGGATCTCACCCAAGTGATCAAATAACCCAACACCAGCACCAACAAGTGAAGAGTAGATTGAATACCAAATCTGCAGATCCATGAGGTAAATCAAAACAACTGGAAGCCACAACAGCCCAACTGCAAACCGATTGCTGTTGTCAAAGAACTCATGCCACTCATAATTAACATCCTTCAGTTCCAATATCGTCTTAGTGGGAGCAATCATGGGCTTAATCTGCATGAAGTAACTGAAGATAAATTTTGTTGCAAGCACCACCACCCAGAACAATGAATACTTAAAATTGTCTACAAGACCTTCCCTAAGCCCCCTACCCACAAAAGTCCTGCTCTGAAACCACCATGACAACAAATAAAAGATCTTCCAATTCGTGTTCTCCAGAAAATTCCTAATCCAAGGCAGGACAAACGAAGCCAGAGCCAGAATTTCTGGAGCAAGAAAAGCCAATGTGACCTCAAGAAAATTCACAACTCTCCTATTGGCAGCTCTAGACCACTCACGATCCTGATTCCTCTGGCTCCAAATCCTTCCATAGAACACTCCAAACACCACAATCCACGCAGATGCAACCACACATTTTAAGAACATCCTCACCCCCAATGACTTCGTCTCCCTCGAAACCAAACTATACTGCATTCCGGCATCCAACATTGACTGCAAGAACCTCAGTGCACTCCAAGTGATAAATACACTCAAGCACTTGACCTGAACCTCTCTACTCTCCAACGCCTGCCACGGATACTCTCTCCTCTCCCATGCCACAACTATTGCAGCCTGAAGAAACAGAATCAACATAATCCACAACTTATCAAAACTCCTAAACAAGTTCAAAAATGACCTTGTCTCAACAAACCCTGTCTTCCCCACTTTCTTCCCCATAGTCGTAACAAAGAAATTACTCCCAATATCAATCGGCCACTTCAGCTTCTCAAAACACCTCTTAGTCCAAAAATACTCGTTAATATCATCATAATTCCGCCAAGCAGAGTGCGGTGCAGTGCCATTCCTACTATTATCCACCTCAGCTTTAATGGTATCATATATAGGCTTCACAACTCTATTTAAAAATGCATTTTCCCCAGACAAAGATGGCAGAAATGGCCTCCCAGTGCTCTCATCGATATAATCTTCCAGTATCTTATTCAATTCCATAGCCATGTTATGAAAAATATAGCAAATACATTCCGGAACAAAGCGTATATTTGCCGATTCACCCCAGATAAGTAAATAAAGAGATACATATAAAAGCTCACGGCGGTGATCCGAGGAAGAGTGGCGTGAATGGGAGTCCGAGAGCCAGATGTTGGACTTGAGGTTAAGGTAGGAGCACCAGTTGGAGTAGTTCTTCAAGAGGTCACGGCGGAAGCGCCGGAGAACAGATGGATCGAGAGTATCAATATTATCCGGAGGAGGAGAGAGCCGCATCTGAGCATTAGACAGATGAAGAACTAAATGTTCCCGCTGGTTCCTCACATTGGAGGATTGAAACCCAAAAAACAGCTCAAGCCAGTCGAGAAGGTCATAATGGGGCTGCCATGTGGAGAACGGCGGCCTCCGGAGGTCCCCAACGGCACGGAGAGCAGCGGCGGCGGCGCGGACCTCCGGGTAACGAAGGGAGGGGTGGTCAGCTAGCAAATTATGGATCGGAATTATGTTGTACACGTCTTCCGCGTCAGGGTCTTGCGGTGGTCGACCGAACTGCCCCACCGGCTGTGCTGACCGTTGACGGTGGTTGCTACTCATGGCATTTACAGAGATCTATGGATTTGATGGGACTTTTTTGAAGGTTTATTTAAGGCAATGGAGAGGGGCATGTGGGGTTTTGTGATTGCTTTATATTGTTTGAATTTTTACGGGAAGAGAAGAGGAGAGTTCAAATCAATGGTAATGGCGGATGAAGATATACGCAACAGTGCATAGAAAATGATTTGAAATTTTGAATATGTGTTGTACAAAACGCTGTGGTGTTTGTACATTGATTTGGACGTGAGCGAGGGACCCATTGCGTGATTTTGCTGTGTTTAAATATTGCTGTAGGTCACCCAAATTTGAATGAAGTCTCGATCCAATGGCCAAACTTCATAATTATTTCAATTCAGGTCACTCGGGTGTTGCATTTTATTATTAACATTCATAAAGTAGAACATACTTTAGGATGAGAATTAGATCAACACCTTAAGCTAACGAAAATAGGAAGAGTTTATCTCATTAAAAACGTAAAAGGAAAACTAGGAATACATTTAGAACTCATGAGATCTCATCTTAGACTTAGTCATCAAATGTAGGATATTATTTGTAGATACTTCAATTCAAGGTCACTATTTGAGGAAGATATGGGTCTTGTTTGGTATAGATTAAAATCAGATTTCAATTTAAGTCAAAGTCAAACAATCAATATTAACCACATCTTTCATGAGTCCCACAACTTTTCAACCACACATTTCAAAAACTTTTATCATAATCTACTAAAAATCTATTTTTAATCCCCACCAAACACTCACATGATCAATTGTCCTATGCTCCACGAGGTATGTCCAATCCGCCTCACTCACGCAAGTTGTAAAGTTTCATATTCATTTGTGTAGTTTCTAGCTTTCTATTGAAATCAATCTTAAGGTTTTTAATAAAGAGACTGTGTAGTAGAACGACTAACTGAAGAAGGTAGATGAAAAGATTGTTCATTGCTATTAAACTTTACACTGCTATTTGTACGTGTGCAACCTCAACACTCGATCTACATTACTGTGATTGAGGGTTGGCTTCTATATTAGTTGTCCAAATAGTAAGACCCATACATTCCATATCTTGTTGAATGCTCTTGGGTACTTTGTTTTGTTCTTATTGATGTCATCTCGATCAACTGATGAAGACAAATCTTTCTAGTCCGTAGAATTTTTGAAATTTCATAAACTACTTATGACGGATTATAGGCTGAATCTCTAAATAGTGTTCCCGCTTCTATTCGGCTACTTTTGAAATGATTACTAATACCTTGTTTGATCACTCTTTGCCCTAGTTAGTAAACACGACCTCCTCCACAATTTGCACAGTATTTCCTGAGTTTTTAATTTGATTTGTTTCATCTGGGCACATATCTCCATTATGAGTAGTTGGCATTAATTAAATTAGAGAGAGTTACTTCGATCACGATAAATCAGAAAAATTTGTCTGAGCCAAATTGCCTTCACTCGACAAATTATGAGCTACTAAATTGGAATCTTAGATAAAATGCGATCTCGTTTGTGTTTTATTATTTTATACAAATTGTAAGCCCCGATAAAATCTAACGTCGAACGACGTCATGTTATGTGACATTTGGCTAGCACGCAAAGTTGCATGAACATCAAAAAATAATCATGAAGTCTTTTAAAATTAAATGACCCGATTAAGACTTGGTCAAAGTTTGGGGGATCTTCAATAAATTATACTCTGAAGGGACCCATTGCGCGTTTTTGCTTTGTAATTGCCGTGTTTGAACTGTTCATTCCCTACCCCCTCAAAGATATTCAATTTAAACTTTCTTAAAATATCCCCTGTTTCATACACATTTTTAAAGAAAAAATAAATTTTAAATAGTGATATAATGAGAAATATGTTATTAAAAAATGAAAAGCTCTAATTTTACTGTAATATTAATATATTGAAAATTGTGTGGTTGAAAAATGAATATTGATAGAATGTTTTTTAAGAATGTAGATTAAACATGTGGTTGAAAAATGAATATTGAAAGAATGTTTTTTAAGAATGTAGATTAAACATGGTCATAGTATATATTTGACATTTCGAGATTTATAATTCAAACGTACACAAAAAATAAATAAATAAATAAAAATGTCATAATTTAACGAAAATGATGCCAAACTGTTAAAACACAGAAATAATATTGAATGAGCTAACAAACGTATTGTCTATATATTAACGATCAAAAATATGTGATCGGCACTCCAAACCATATTTTTATTTGCTAGAATAATTTTTTATTGGCTTATTTACCATACTTTTTCTTATGCCTCTTTTGTTGATGTTCCAGGTCATTATCACATGGCAACTAGCTAGTAAGTTCAATTAGGCTCACACTCTGTATAATTATCCTATCTGAAAGTGAGGCCATACATAAGGTAGTCGAGGTTATATACCACTTTTGTCGAGGTGTCTGTATAGGTCGTCTCTCCACAGTGGCGGACCCAACACTCGATCAAGGGGGCGGCCTCCCGTGCTGGGATCCGCCTGAAGAGTTTTTGGGAGGCGACGACGCTGGTTCATCTTCCCTTCCGTCGCTTTCTTTTGATTTGTCTTCATCCTCTTGTTTGGCTGTTTCTTTCTCTCTTTTTTTTTTTTGGTTTTGTTATGGCCCATCCCAGCCCCCACTCCTTTTTTTTTTTATATATTGGGTTGAATGGCCTAACCCTTTTTCCTCAATTAAAATGAAAATGTTTGGATTCATTTCATTTACGTATTTCCTCTTCACCTTCAGCCTTCAGCCTTCATTCTTCCATCTTCAACGCGATTCCTACCGCCTGCATCCTGTCGCGAGTTCCGCCACAGCTCGCCGGCCGTCTTCTCCACCACCACCGCCTGGCGCCAGTGTGAACGGCTGCGAAGTGCGAACGGATGCCTTGACTCGTGAGCCCGTGAGTTTTCTCATTTCTGCCTGACTAAACATCGTTTTTGTTTTTTGTTTTTTTGTTTTTTGTGTTATTATCTATTTATGAGTTAAGAAATCGTGATAGTTTTCAGTTTGTTTCAAGTATGATTTATGAATTATAATTGGGGAAATTGGGGGAATTGGATTTGGAATTGGGTGAAATTAAAATTGGATTTGGATTTGGATTTGAAATTGGAATTGGAATTGGAATTGGATTTATGGTTTGGAATTAGAATTAGAATTGGATTTAGGGTTTGGAATTGAATTTTGGATTGTACTAAAGTACGTTTTCATATATATATATAATTTTTACCTTTTAATGTGTTTACATATATATTGAACAATTTTTAATATTATATAATTAAATATTAATAAAAAATCTTGCTTTTACGATCACTGATTGTCAA
>CAIGRF010352483.1:0-14371 GCA_903798235.1 Fraxinus ornus | reverse complement strand
TCTTATCAAAGTTTGTCATTTCTCTTTGTGCTTAATTTATCTGTATCAATTTTAAAAGAGATATATTTTTGAAGAAGATATTTACACTTACATTGCATAAACTTTTTTTGCTTCTTCATATTGAGACTTTTATTGAATCAAACTTGTAAACATTATATTCATCAAAGTTTCTAATTTCTCTCTTAGTACTTAATTTATCACAAATTATTCATTGAAAGAGAGATATATTTTTGAAGAAGATTTTTACATTTACATTGGATGAACTTTTCTTCTTCTTCTTCTTCATATTGAAATTTTGATTGATTGAACTATGCTTGTAAAATCATTACATTCATCAAAGTTGCTCATTTATCTCTTATTGCTTAATTCATTACAATCATCCATTAAAAGAGAGATATTTCTTGAGAAGATTTTTGAACCTACATTGTATTTATTTCTTTACCTTCTTATTAAAACACTTTGATTGATTGAATCTAATTTTTGACTATCATATTCATCCAAGTTTTTCATCTAACACTTGAACTATTATTTATTACTATTCATTGAAGTGTTAGCCTCTCTTAGTATGTAATTTGTTTATATTATTTATCAAGAGAGGGATTTCAATGTAAAATCACTTTGATAAATTGTGGGTCGTGTTGAAGTCTCTTAAAGACCAACATTGTATAAGGATCGGTGCTCTTTGTAGTAAGTCACCATGTGGGTCATATTAAGGTCTCGTAAAACTCAATAGTGTGGATCGTGTCGAGGTCTCATAAAACTCAACATTGTATAAGAATCAGTGATCCTTGTTTGTAAGTCACAGAAAGTGTTGTAAAGGGTTGGATTGCATCATAAATTAATCAACATAGTGAAAAGGTCTTGCTCGAACCAGAGAGCTTGGTAACGCAGGACGTAGATCATTGCTTTAGATCGAACCTCCACAATTATATTGTTTTCATCCTCTATCCCTTTTACTTATCGCTTTTATATTTGTACTTATTATTTGAATTAACCTATTTAGTCTTGCTTGAATTTAGATTAATTCTTCGAAAATGTTTTAAAAACCAATTCGCCGTTCTCTTGGTTAGTTATTCTAGGACTTTCAATTATTTTAAGAAATAATAAAATATTATTTTACCAAAGAATATATACCAACTTGGCCCAAACCTAAGCCCACCACCTAGGACCAGTGACCGTGACCCATGCCAGTGCCAACCAGACAAACAGGGACGACGATTGCTCACGTGTGGGATTTAGCTCAACCTATTATCATGAGGTCATTTCCTCGTCAAAGACTATTAGTACCTTGAGGCCCAAATTCAAGTCCCAAATTGAGCAATATAAAGTGGATTCTATTCTTCTAGTTTCCTACATGAGATTGTCATTTTTCAATTTTCCACCAATTTTTATTCCCACATTATTTCAACTTCAAATGGTCATCTTTTGACCTTAATTTCTCATTCACCCTAAATTGATTATGGGAAAATAAATACATTACATTAATCTACTCATAGATTAGAACACACTCGATCAAAGAAATCTTTTGTCCAACTAATGGGACCTACTAAAATAATTGGTCAAAAGTTGGCCAAACCAACTAATTAAAACCAATTTTTCAACAATTCTCCACATGAATGCGGACCTTATAGAGAGATCAGGCGGAATGTCATTGCATCCGGATAGGTACCTTATGGGTTTGAACCATTCGTAGTAGAATACTATCGGATTTACTTAGCTAATCAGTGAACGTGATGTTTTGAACTATCAGCCATTGGTGTAAACCAAGACAATAGTATCAACACAATAACCTTCCTAACATTTTCGAGTTATGACTATTGTGTTCATTTCATAAGTGTTTTAGAGAATTCAAGCCTTTGAAACATTGTCATAGAAGCGGCCTCACTTCACACTTGTATAGGTGATCCCCTATTAAAAGTACCTGCCACATCCCACTTAGATAGTCTAAGATATATGAATCATTAAAAGTATAAATTAACCTAAAACTTTATGTAGATATCACTTTCTTATCGGAGGAATGGATAGGAGTTAACTCAGAAGTGTTCTTTGAATCTTCATACTTAGTTGTCCCATTGAACCAAGATTTTGGGATCTCAAGTCAGTAAGGTTGGGTTACCATTACAAATATCTTTACGTATTAGGCTTTAAGTCCATTCTGATAGATAGTATACTTGATATCTTGGTAAGTCTTTGGTAAGTGGATCCGCGATATTTTCTCTAGACTTTACATGATATACAGAAATAACACTATCTGAGATCAATTCTTGATTGTATTATGTCTTCGACGAATATGTCGAGACTTACAATTATACATACTACTTTGTGTTCTACCGTTAGCCGACTGACTATCACAATGCATACTAATTGCAGGCACGTGTTTAGGCCAACATGGAATATCATCTAAAAAATTACGAAGCCATTCTACTTCCTCTCCAGCTTTATCTAAAGCTATGAACTCAGATTCCATCATGGATCCAGCTATACATCTTTGTTTAGAGGATTTTCAATAGACGACTGTACCACCAATGGTAAAAACGTAACCACTAGCGGATTTTGAATCTTTTGTATCTCATATCCAATTAGCATCACTGTATCATTTTAATAGAACTGAATATCTAGTATAATGTAATCCAATATTTGAGGTGCATCGAGATATTTAAGAACCCTTACCATTGCCTTCCAATGATCATTATTTGGGTTACATGTAAATCTACTAATCTTTTTCACTGCATACGCAATATCTAGGCGAATGCAGTTTGTAATATACATTAAACTGTCTATTATCCGAGAGTACTCAAATTGAGATATGGGTTCGCCTTTATGCTTGGCAAAATGTAGACTTAAGTCTATCGAAATTTTAACTGGACTTTCATTATATATATATATATATATAGTGAGATTGAGATAAAACAAGTCCTTCAAATATTTTAAGAATTTTGCTTCCTAATATTACATCTGCAATACCCATATATTTCATGTCAAAATGTTTGTCAACATTTTCTTGGTAGTTGTTATGATATTACAATTACTATCCATAATTAGCATGTCATCAACATACAGACATACAATTACATATGAATTAGGTGTGGTTTTAATATAAACACATATATCACACTCATTAATCTTAAAACCATTTGACAACATAGTTGTCAAATTTTGCATGCCATTGTTTTGGTGCTTGCTTTAGTTTCTATAATAACTTAACGAGAATATACACATTTTTCTTCTGTCTAGGAGCAATAAACCCTTCACGTTGTTCCATGTAAATTTCTTCTTTTAACTCACCATTTAAGAAAGCTGCTTTGACATCTATCTTATGGATTTCCAAATTATACAATAATACGATTGCAATTAATACTCTAATAGATGTTATCCTTGTCACAAGTGAGTACGTATCGAAAAAATTAAGGCCTTCTTTTCGTTTGAATCATTTAGCTACCAATCTGGCCTTATATTTATCAACAGATCCATCAGTCTTTATTTTTCTTTAAAAATCCATTTATAACCTAACGATTTGTTACCATGTGGGGATCACCAACTCCCACGTATGATTTTGTATAATAGAATCTATTTCACTATTGATTGTCTCTTTCCAGAATGGAGCTTCTAAACTAGACATTACTTCATTAAATGTCCTACATTTTCTAACAAATAAGTTAAAAAATCTAGACCAAAAGATGTAGATGTTTTGGTCCTTTTGCTACATCTTGATTTTTCATTACTTTGATGATTATCAATTACAGTATTGTAAGTTCGTTTTTGCGAACTTGACTCTTTCTTATCCTTACAAGGAAAAATGTCCTAAAAAAATACAGCATTTCTGATTCAATGATAGTATTTTGATGTACATCCGGAATGTCAGAATAATGTACGAGGAACGGATAAGCATTACTGTTATTAGCATATCCAATGAATATGTAACTGATGGTTTTATGCCATATTTTAACTTGTTTAGGCTTTAGTACTTCTACATTAGCAAACACTTCCAAACTTTAAGTATTTGTATGAAGGTTTATGACATTTCTATAACTCATAAGGAGTTTCGTTCCTACTTTTGTGTGGTAATTTATTTAGAATGTGATTAGCTGAGAGAATTGCTTATCCCCTTTCCCCCAAAAATTCTTAGGTAAACTAGAACTAATCAACATAACGTTCATCATTTCTTTTAGAGTACGATTTTTGCGTTCCGCAATACTATTCGATTGAGGTGAATTTTAATGAATAATCCCAGAATTTGAACAAAATCTTTCAAACAGTGCTCTATATTCTCCACCTCTGTCACTACGAACAACTTTTATTCATTTGCTAAATTGATTCTCAACCTCATTATTGTACTGCTTAAATGCTTCTAAGGTCTTGTCTTTGATCCTTAACAAATAAACATAACAGTATCTTATGCAATACTCTATAAAAGTAATAAAATACTTTTTACCTCCTCTAGTTTGCATAAACTTTAAATCACAAATATCACTTTGAATTAGTTCTAGAGGATTGGAGTTTCTTTCAACTCAATGAAATGGTGTTTTGGCTAATTTAGCATCTATACATGTTTTGCATCGATGATTTTGATCAAATGAATTAGAAGGTAATAAATCTAAACTTAATAATTTACGTAAAGGATTAACATTAACATGTCATAATCTATTATGCCATAAGTTAGAAGACTCAATCAAACAAGTGAAGATTTATTTTTATTAATATCAAATTACGAAGTACAGGCATTACATTCCTTTTGAATAGCCCATTGGTTAAGTACCCCTTCCCACAAACATGCCATTTTTGGTGAGTGCAAGCTTGTCAGACTCAAATACTACCCTAAACCTATTTTTACTTAACAAAGCTCTAGATACCAAGCTTTTATGAATGTCGAGAACATGCAGCACATTGATGAATGTTACTTCTTTCTCTGATGTCATCTTCAGCACTACTTTACCTAAACCAACAAACTTTTGATGTTGTTGAGTTGTCCATGAATAGTTTCATCCATTGATAGGCGTGTAAAATGAAAATATTTACTTATCAGCACAAACGTAAAGAGTAGCGCCGGTGTTTATGAACCATTCTCTCGAATTGTCCACCATGTTTGTTTTAAATACAACAGTTGAGAGCATTAGTTCAGACACACTGTTAGACAATTTATCTTACTAGGTCAAGTATACTTGATCCTTTTTTTTGCCTGCAGTCCTTTGTGATGTGACCATATTTACCGCAATCATAACAATCTCTTTTGAATTTTTTGGCCTTGCTCTTTTTCTTACCATTACCCGAGTACTTCATTTTTTTGTTAGTATTTGTCTCCACTAAATTGACTTTAGTTTCCATTTGCAGCTTTACAATTTTTTTTTAGAATTTCGATTATCTTCCTCAATTCTTATCTTACAATCAAATCTTCAAGTCTCATTTCCTTACGTTTATGTTTCAAGTAGTTCTTGAAATCTCTCCTCATTGGTGGTAATTTTTGGATAAATGCAGTGACATGAAATGACTTACAGAGCTTCATACCTTTTGTATGTATATCTTACAAGATAATTTGTAGCTCTTGAACTTGATTCATCACTGTTTTAGAGTCTACCATTTTGAAGTCTAGGAATTTGCGTACGACGAGCTTCTTCAATCCGGTATCTTCCGTTTTGTACCTTTTTTCCAATGATTTCCACAATAATTTAGTTATTTTGACCAATCTGTATATGCTGTATAGTATGTTGTCGAGGCAATTGAGGTTGTAGTTTCTGCACAAGAAGTCATCATGACTCCATGCATCGAATGCTGCTCGTTTTTTAGGATTTGTTTCCTCCTCAACAGTTGGAGCGTCTTCACTCAAAGAATTTTCTCAAATTCAGAGTTGTGAGATAAAACAACATTTTCTGTTTCCATCTCTTAAAATCCACTCTAGTGAATTTTTTCGATTTCTCCACGTGAGCTTTGTTAGGGGCACGACAGATGTAGTATTACTTGCCATTATCGTCTTAAGATTATTGGAAGTTGGCAAGTAATTATATCACTGTGAATGGATTTGGGCATAATAACGACGTAAAAACGACGTAAAAATGAATGCTATAAAATGGTCGATGCAAGAGTTCGACTCTTTCTCCTTAAGACGATAATTCTCCGCACTGGTGCTGATAGTTATCTGTCACTCGTCTCTCAAAATATAATGACCTCGACATGTAATAGTAGCACTAAAAATTACAGGTCTAGGCGAACCTACTCATGCTTGTTTTCTCTAAAAATTAGAGGACTAAAATGCAAGAAAATAATTTTTCAAGACTAGATTGCAAAATATCAATAATGCAGGGACGAATGAATAATTTCGAAAAGAAAATAAAATCAGAATTGATTTTGGAGTGAATGAAATTGGAGGGGTATAGTGGCCTATTTATAGAAATTGAAAGGTCGTGTCTAAAAGACACAACAATCGAAAAGTTGTGTATTCAACCGTCTACCTTCCTTCTAGAAGAATCCACGTGTCAGACACAAAAAATCGGGGAAAATATGAATTAAATATTATTTTATTTTAAATAATAATAAAATAATATAAATCAAATATTATTTTACCAAAAATATATATCAGCTTGGCCTAAGTCCAAGCCAAGCCCAAACCCAAGCCCATGACCCGTGCCAACCAGTCGGTCCGACGGTGGCGGCACACGTGTGAACTTTGCCCCAACCTACTAGCCTATAGGTTCTCTCCCCTTCAAAAATTATTGGTAACACTTGGGTCTCAAACTCAAGTCCCAAATTTGAGCAATATAAAGTGGTTTATCTTCTTTTAACTTTCCTATATAGGATTTGCACTTTTCCAATTTCACACCAATTTTTATTCCAATTTATTTCAACCTCAAGTGGTCATCTTTTGGCCTTAATTTCTCATTCACCCTAAATTGGTTTTGAGAAAATAAACATACTACATTAATCTACTCATGGAGCCGACTATATTCGGCCAAAGAAATATTTTGTCCAACAAACGGGCCCCACTAAAATAATTGGTCAAAAGTCGGTCAAACCAACTAATAAAAACCAATTTTTCCAACACATCTACCTAATTTAGGTTAAATTATGTTAATTGTACATAAAAACTGAATTTGATGCACTTGGTGTGAAAATGTGAAATTGGAATTGATTCGGAGCAATTGATGATCAACAAATTTAGTGGTGGCAATCGAGTTGAGCGGCTCGTAGCCTCGCCCGCTCGGCTCGTACTGTAGAGGGTAACGAGTCATTAATCTACTCATAGAGTAGAAGACACTCGACCAAAGAAATCTTTTGTCCAACTAACGAGACTCACTAAAATAATTGGTCAAAAGTTGGTCAAATCAACTAATTAAAACCAATTTTCTAACACTGACCAGGACACGTGACCCACCCAGTGAGAACAATTCAAATTCAAATTCAAATTCAAATTTAAAATCTTCACCATATATGCACTATACTTACAACCATCACTTTGTATTTTTGCACAGATGACCAATCACAATACTCTTGAATGTTCTATAATAGCCTCATATCTTGGGAGAAACATCTAACTAACTTTATCTAAAGTCTACACGCGTGTAGTAGCAGTAACTGAAATGCTGTCAAACAAAACTAGTTGCAACATTAGCTTTTACTCATTTATAAAGTTGAACCTATAACATAAAACTCGAAACACATTTTAGAAGTATTTGAAAAAACTCAAAATATGGGAAAAGAGAAAAACGACAGCCATAAATTAATGCTTAAATGAGAGATAATTAGTCTCAAAGCCCTACCATTGTCGGTCACAAAGTTGCCACATTTCATAATTTCTTTTTCCAAGTTAACACTAAAAATGCACTTTGAAAAAAGAGGAAATTACAGTCTCACATGTATTTAAAATACCATTTTCATAAATCTAGAATCAATTTTAATAATACAGAAACCAAGTTCTAATTAATGATTTAAATTGATTTTTATCTATCCTAACCACCACCGTCATTTACATTACAACTGGAGAGAGAGAGAGAGAGAGAGAGAGAGAGAGAGAGAGAGAGAGAGAGAGAGAGAGAGTTTTAAATAAGTAAAGAATATCTTTAATAACCGCATAGAATTGCTTAATCTCTAAACACTCGCCCCGATTAAAAAAAAATACCGCTAAATAATCAAACCATCCGTCCATCAATCTAAAATACCTAAATTGATTCTTACCTAAATTCCTACCTAAATTCCTACATTATTCAAAAAAGAGGTAATGACGGTGCTAAGGAAAAGGCGGAGCAAAGGAAAAAGCGGTGACTGGAAAATAGAAGAAATGGCATTAACAAGGATATGCACATGGAACTGCACAAGGAAAATGAAGAAGGTCGTTTGTGTCAAAGAGAGTTCGTAAAGAAATAACCAAAACTCCGGTTTACTCAAGAAAATCGAATCGAAGAATGTAAGTTATTTTTGTGGTACCTTGTGATTATTGGTAATTCATTTGAAACCTAAAGTTTTGATTGCGAAATGATGTGCATAAGGTGGGGCTTTCATTTCTATGTATTATGGTTAGAGAATGTAATATGTCTTGAATAGTATCTATAAATGGTGAATTCTGACCAATATTATGAGTTTTGTTGAGAGTGTTAAATATCTTTGTAATGGTTCATAGAGCGTTCATAATTTCTCTAATGTGATGCAGGAATGGAATTACATTATCCCCGAAGATCTATGGTTTATGGGGAAAATTATCATCAATGTTGCTAAAAATGTTCTGACAAATTTCACATCGAAATTCGATGAGGAACAAAAACTATCCTAGTGAAAACTTGTTTCTCGTACTTAATGGAATGCAATGAAATTGTAGTGCAGTCCCAACTAATACATTAATTTTTTATAAGGGAAGTGAAGCAACTGAATCCCAATGAGATGTGGTTCAAGGTTACGAATAGGTTTATGAGATTTTCATTGTGTGAGTTCTGTTTAGTGACAGGTCTTAGATACAATGGTGATGATTTTAGAAAAGAGATCGAGAATGTTCCATCTAGGATCAAAGAAACATACTTTGGGGATTTGAAGTTGGTTACAAATGAGTACGTTAGAGATGCCTTTTTGAATGTGTCAAACATAGATGATCATGATGTTGTGGGGCTTGGGATTCTATATTTGATTACTTCATACCTGTTCTCCACATTATACAAGAAGGTGGTTGAAAATTATTTGTTTACTTTAGTAGAAGATTTTGATTTAATGGAGATGTTTCCTTGGGGTAAAGATTTATTTAAAATGTCTATAAAATCTTTGAAAGAGGATTTAGGTCACAAACATTATAGACTAAAGGGGTTTTTGATTGTATTTCAAGTTTGGATATACGAATCCATTCCCAGACTTAATGGACCCGTAACCAATAGAATGGGGAACAAGTTCCCACGTATTATGAATTAGATGTAGGATAAACAGCCGTCTGCCGTGAAATTGGACGAAGATGTATTCTCCTATCATGATGTAAGTCTTTAAATATGTTTTGTATGCACATGTTACAATGTCACATATTTGTGTGCATAGGTCACAAATTCCCCGATATGCATTCATAGATCACTTTGGATAAACTCAGGTCACAATCAATGATACTCCATGTATGATGACATGACTAATAAGTGTTTCATTTGTATTATTGTCATAGATTCAAATATATGACGTCATTCTGTCTGACTTGGAGATATAGTCTCCATATATGAGTGGTGTTCCATAAATCAAACCAGTGCAACCACGTATACCTGGAGACGGACATTTCAGAGATGCAAGCTACACAGGCACAAGTGCAGGTACGAGTGGAACTATCCATTCAGATACAACGTAAACACAATTGCTAATGATTACAGAGGGAAGAAAAGGTCATTCTAGTGATGTTGATGATGACAGTGATGATTTTGTTGATCTACCACCAAAAAGGCAGAGGACCTCGTCTTATTTCACCTCCCTAACTAAACAGTAGACAATGCATGAAAATCATCCGACGAAGCCACATGCAAGTGACATTCTTACCCCAGGTAAGCCACAAGCTACACATGAAAATTATCCTACGAATCCACAGACAAGTGACATTCATATCCCTAAGGAGCCGATGGTAGCTCATACATATGATGGACCACAATCAGATGTAAGTTTCTTTATAATTACATGTACAAGTCACAAAGCATTTGTCACATGTTAAGAACCATATGTCATAGACGTAAGTCCACTAAGGGATTGTGAAATGTCCAATTATAGGTGCTTGACCAGTTGAAGGAGTTGAGTGGGCAAATATCTGAAATCCAATTGAAGAATACAGAACTAACGGTACAGCTCAATGATGTCAAGTCACAGTCTTATCATTATGGGTGGATATGAATAATAAAATAAATCAGATTATCCGCATGTAAGGTGAGATTAAATTTGACATGATGGAAATAAGGTCTTACATGACTTTTCAGTCCGATTCTATGACTGTTTTGATATCAAGTACGATGGATACAATATTGGAAAAATTAAATAACAAGAATGATGGGCAAAGTGCTAGAGTTCCAGAGCAACCATAGAACGTAAGTAGAATTGTAAGCGTTAAAATGTTTCATAGTCTGTATTTAAGATTGAAAGTTAAATTATGTGTTACAATTAAGGTCACATGCTATGAACAACCAATGGACAGGAAAGGTAACGGTAATATGGATCATGCTGATGTAGTCGATTGCTCGTACTTTCCTCCGACCCCATCATTTGATTTGGGAATTTTATCAACTCCAATCACTTCGAGCGCAGTGAACCTCTTTGACATATTCAAATATAAAGAAGTACAACAGCATGTTGATGATGTTATAGCTGGTGTGGTACAACAGACTGAAGGTGATGATAAGGATGTCATGACGACAAAGGCTAAAAATCATGAGGATGCGGTATTACAAATCCATTTTATAACTATTTCTTCATTGTTCAAAAACATCTTACAGGTTACACGTCTATTTAAATTGACACATGTTTGTGTTCAAACGTGACAAGTCACTTATTTGCTCGCACAAGTCACATGTCACAATTCTGTTTGCACATGTAACATGTCACTAGGTCACATATGTAGGTGCATAGGTCATAAGTCCCATTGAACAAGTCACATGTTATATATCTGCGTGCACATAATGCAATATGAGAGCACATGTATGATGTTGTGTTTTATGCAGGGATCACCCCTTCTGCACTATCGTCTGGATTTCCTGTTAAGAGGGCTCCCAGACCCACAAGGGTACTACAATCCCATACGTCACAGGTGCAGGAAAACAAAGTAAGCATTCAGACACTGTTGTCGTTTTTGAAAACCATGATAAGCTAATAGATGAGGTTGATGTTGTTACATTTAATAACTGGTTCAACTTGGCTACAAACCAACAAACAAGTACGTAATGGTCCAATTTATGTGATATGTGATTGTGAACTAATGTACAACTAAATTTGTACTAATTTTTTCTTCATCATTTTTTATTTTTAGGAAAAAATTTAACAACACAGATGATGTCATTCGTCCACCCTTTGTCATTGGTTTGGTAACTGTAAGATCTAAAACATGGTGTCATGAGCTTGTATGTTCAGAATCGTCTCTTAGCGGCACAATATTTTTCATTTATGAAATGGCACGTTGTACTAGTCACAAGTCACAAATTATATGCACAGGTCACAGATTATACACTTGTATACACATGTCACAGGTTACATAGTTGTATGCCTTGATCATAAGTTACAGAGCATGTATAGTTCATATAATACAATTAGATGTTCACAACTCACAACTCACATATACATGCACAAGTCACATGTCACAAACTTATAGGCATTGTTCACAGATTTAAGTGCAAAGCTCACATGTCACATTTATGTCTACAGGTCACAGGTCACAGGTCACAGAGTTCTATGCATAGGTCACATGTCACATATTCCTATGATCAGGTCACAGATTAGTGTGAACATATCACAATTCACAACTACTTTTGCTTAGCTCACAAATATTAATGCTGATGAAATTTATTTATTTTTTTTGGTAGGACATGTATGTGTGCTTCTATTATCTAAGGTGATTTGTGACCAAAAATCTGCGTGCCAGATTGAGTGTTACCACGATCGACTCATTGTTCCAGGCGAAGATAAAAAACTTGTTTTCCTAATACATGAAGGACCCGAATATGATAATGACATATTCATATATTGTTGAAGTTGCTACAGGTGGTCAGATAGAATTTAATCGTCCTTAGGCAAAAAGTTGACTATGTGCTGCTGCCAACTCTTCCCATGAATCGTGCCCATTAGATGCTTGGTTATCTGGACATAAGACATCATATACTCTATCTATTCCATTCCAGCTACAAGACGTATCGGGATAAAATGGTGAATGTTGGGATTGAACCATTTGTAAGAATTATTCCCCATTTGATGACTAGTTTGGGCATCTGGAAAAGAACATCTGATGATGCTCATGATCCAATGAGGATGGCAATATTGGTTACTGATAACATTCTGCATCAACAGAATGGGTATAGTTGTGACTTATTTTTTGTTTACAAACATACTGTTACACTTACATTCTGATTTGTGATATATTACTATTTGAATTATTTTCAGCCATGATTGCGGCATCTTTGTGATTAAGTATGCAGAATACATGCTTCATAACGACAAGAAGTCCATGCCGATGACGATTGATGCTAGTTGTGCTAGGTTGGACAATGCTACAATACTCTTTAAANGGCATCTTTGTGATTAAGTATGCAGAATACATGCTTCATAACGACATGAAGTCCATGCCGATGACGTTTGATGCTAGTTGTGCTAGGTTGGACATTGCTACATTACTCTTTAAACATAAGGAGATCAAGAAGCCCAAAAAGCTGGTGAAGCCAAAAGGAGAGACCGTCGAAGTAGAGTGATAGTACAATATCGATTTAGTGGCAAGTAGATGTTAAATGCTTTTGAATGTCAGAAACAGTGATAGTTCATGGATATTTTCAATCATTTATTGTCAATATAACAGACATGCATTTCACTTTTGTCACAATTTGATTTAGATGTTACATTCCAAGTTTTACAAGTTAAAGTAACAATTTTTTTTGTCATGATACAAACAGGTCACAAATATTATAAATTTCGTGATATATTTCTACAGGTGAGAAACGAATGTATAATATTCATATTTGGTCACATATATGAATATTTTCAAGCCATGTTGTCTGAATTCATAGGTCACATATACCATGAACATAGAGATGTACAAGTCACAAATGATTTTTTCAACATCTCAGGTCACAGGTCATTGAATGGAAATGACATGTCAGGGAATTATCAATTCATCGCTTTCAACATTTACAGATAATTATGTTTGGTCACAAATCTTTCAAGTAGGTCTCAAATAAAATGAAAAACTCATTTAAAATAGGTCACAAATGATTTAAGTAGGTCACAAATAAAATGAAAAACTCATTTAAAATAGGTCACAAATGTTTTAAGTAGATCACAACTAAATTGAAAAATTATTTTAAAGCACGTCACAAATGTTCACAAAAAAATGAAAAATCATTTAAACCAGGTCACAAATGTTTCAAGTAGGTCACAAATAAAATGAAAAATTCATTTGAAGGTAATTATCATTTTTCAGAGTCATAATTTTTGAATGCAGATGGGATAGAATATGAGAAGTAATTAATGAAATAATAGGAATTTAATCACGAATAGTTGTAACAATAAATTTCATGTTGCTGTGTTTTGGCTTAACGGAATCAAGTTGGTGCACGTCCTATGATTGTGTTTACTTCCTTGGCGACGTCCACATTTCATTGTTTGTTTCCCCTCCCAAGACGATCTTTTCCTCTTTTCTGCCGGCCTTCCCGAACTCCTCTTTTGGTTGGATGGTAATATGACTATGCTTTTTATTTCTTAGATCATAGTCCATTCATTTGGATTACCGACTGGGTATACATAATCTTGGTATGCATTTATGTATGTCTCTTGTGTGTAAAAGTACGAACAATAGTCGTATGGATCTCTCTTCGTAGTTGCTATCACTGCCAAAGTGTGTGGACACGCTATCAGATCAACTTGGAGCATTCTACATGTACACGTAAGCTACTCTATGTTGACAACAAATGTTGAGCCCTCATTCGCAATCGAAAATATTGTCTAGTTAGAAACCCGCAATGAGAAAAATCAACATGTCAGGTCATAGCTAAAAAGTTCATGTTCATTATTAGGTCACATATATTGCATTTCATGTAACATATACAATAGTTACCCTCATGTTCTTCAACTCTGTGCTCATTTCTCTAATTAATTTCTCATATTTATTAGACAAATTCGTGAAAGAGCTATTTGCAAGGTCACTATTATTACAGCACAAAAATTGTACAATTTGTCGCAATAACTCCAA
>CAIGRF010352462.1:0-16103 GCA_903798235.1 Fraxinus ornus | reverse complement strand
AATAAATAAAATCATTTCATAAAGAAAAACATTCAATTACCAATTTACCAATTCCAATTTAGCCCAATACATACAAACCCGATTGAAACCGACCCAACCCGATTGGTAAGTATTAATATCTACTTTTTGGTATTTGTATGCATTGAATTAGTGTTATTCGACATCTAGTTATTTTTATATTTTTGGATTTGGCTACGTTAATTTGTATACATTACAAATGAAATGTCATTAGTTATATTTATGTAGTGTTACTGTAAATGTTAAAAATTTAATTATGGTACGGAACCGAACGGAACCGAACCCGAACGGTTCCATAATTATATTTGGACCCGACGGGTCCATTTATTAAATACCCGAAAATTCTGGAACCGAGCAGAATCGAACCGAACCGAACCGAACCGACCCACGGACACCCCTAAATCTAATAAGGAACCAAGAATCCACTTAATCATCGGATATCAGTGCAGTTGGCATACAGCCATACAATTGATTGCTAATATCACTAAAAGAAAAACTAATCAGAAATCACTTCGACAGATATTAAAGAAAATCGACAGATCCCCCAAAATTTGACCCAAAGAAAAAAAAATTATTTTTAAAAAATGCACACTCAAGAACCCCATTGGCTCTGATACCAATTTTGCAAGAATTCTTGATGAAATATATTCACGATAAAGCAGAAATAAACCACAATCACAAAACATAATCAGAAATTGTAAATATAAGAAACCAAAAATTATTGACCCAGTTCAGCCAATCGGCTTAGTCTGGGGGGCTCAGGGATTGAAGTCCATTCCACTAGTGCAAATATGTCATCCAAAAGAGAGTATCATGCACATCAAACCGCTCAGAAACCTTATTTTGATCATCGATCCGTATGGATCTACAAAACCAAGACACAAATCCTTTATAACAATCAATCACAACCAATTCTGACTTAAACGTAGAACAACATATAGACTCAAACCAAGCCTAGAGTTATTGCAACATGATAGATTTTCCAGGATTAATCACAAACTATGATTACACGGAGAAGATTTTCAACCAAAAAACAAAAGAAGGAAATCGCTCTCAGACGAAACAACTAGAGAGGAGAAAACTGAAGAATCCACAGAAAAAAAAATGAAAAGTCAAGCTACAGTGAACCATCCAGTAGGTTGAATGAATCAATTAATCCAAGAATAAATCTCAGTCATTCATTTGATTAGACGGTTTACAATCATTCTCAACTAGCACAATCCTTGCCACAGCCAATGAACCATTTGGACGTTGCCACATAGCCCATCCATAATCCAAATAATCAACCAAAACAACTTTCAAAAAAACACCAATTTAACAGTGTTTTGAGAAACACACACTTTCACTTGTGTATCAGATTTGTTCTTCTAGCCCAACATAAGATATGTACTGCCGGTGAAGGCCCATTCTCATAACATAGATCATATAAAATATTGGTCAATGGAATCTGATGCATCGAAAAAATCTGTGTGGTGAACTCTAATTCAATTATTATTCCGTTGTATGCATGGCATACCAACTTTGCATGGAACAAAGATTTCATGGCATGTTTTATTCTAATCCGATACTGAGTTGGCCAAATATCTGTATCAAAAAGGATTCAACATCTGATGATTTTGCAGATAAAACAAAAATATTATAAAACTAAAGTAATCTTCCTGCTTATTGTTGACTAACGTACGCTTCAAAAGACAAGTCACATTTTATTTAAAAAAAAAGAAAAAAAACAATCCATGGTTCCATGTATGAAAATCAGGTCAAGTTTGATATTACCCAGAAATTTAGGTAATTTTTGTCACATCACATGCGATTCTTTTAATTGAAATACAATATTGTTTTGCATAGGGTACGAAATAACGCGCTCACTATGTCACTTACTGCCGACATGAAGGATTTTAAGTTAATAAAGTGAACATTTGGGAAATTGTTATAAACTCGAGCGAGTCGACTAATATAGTCCCCCGTTTGGTTTATCTAAAAAAGAATCCGCAAAAGTATTTTTTTTATTGGATGGGGATGAACGAAAAAATAATCAAGTGTCCCATATTGAATAAGGAACTTTGATTATCTAAGTAAATGCAAATAATTAATTTTAACAACACATTTTATGAGAATCTACAATTATTATTTGAAGGGAAAATGTTGGCATAATGATGTTATGCCCATTGGGCCTTTTTTTGAGCTGCTCCAGCTGGAATTAATTGAAGCCCAACTTATTAAATTTGTTTGGTTCTTGGGTGCAAGAAAAATGTGTTCTGTGAAGCTGAAATCGTGTTCTTCACTTACCTGATGAAATGAACGCCAAGGATATCACCACGTGTCACCTCCGACACAGTTGGATTGGTGACTGTTGAGTGCCTCCTTTAAATGGGCTCATAGGGTTCGAGATTTACACTTCTTGCTTCAAGAGTCTTCCATTTTTCTCTCATCATTGCGCCGTTCTCTCGAGTTTCTCTCTTCTTCACTTGAGATATCAAATAATCTCATTTGATTTCTGATTTTTCTCTCAATAGCTGTAATCTTGAGTGATTTACTTGTATTGGGTGTTGGTTCTTGTGTGAACCAAATTGTTAGTGAAGATAGTTCTCATTTGTGATATCAAAAGGCTTGTCTGAGTGCTAATCTCTTTTGTAATCTTCCTGTGGGTTTGATTTGTACAATAATAGTGGTTATACTCGTGTGATTGAAGCACAGTTGGATGAACTTTGGCCTGTTGGGTCTTATGAATAAAGATACAGTTAGTTTTTTTTATAATTCTCGCAGTTTACTTAGTATTTGTTCAAATTTATAGTACTTGAGCTTGGTTTATTAAGATTAATTTCAATTCATTTAGTTCCTGATTTTCACACTTATATTTGTTGATTTCTTGTGAGCTAATGTTGAGAACTCCTCCCAACATTATCCATTTTTCAACAATACATTTCCTCAATTTTATAAAACATACTAAAAATCAAAGAAAATTACTTTATTGATCATTTCGTAATTTTTTAGACGTGAAGACTTGTTTCGTATGCAACCCTTTTCATTAAGCGTCTAGGTCTTTTACGTGGAAAATTTATGTTGCATTCCAAGTCATGAATTCAGCCCTTCTCCGAGGTGCATGATTCGAGTTCCTTGGATGATTCAAGTCAATCCCAATCCATGGAGGCTCTTGTGATGTAGAATATAACATTGACTTGGGCTTGAAATTTTTTTTGCTAAATTGATCTTAATGACATTGAAGTGACATAAAGCCAAACTAATGACGCATGTATTGTATTTATGAAACAATATTAGCACATTTGATTAATTAATAAATAAATAATGACGCCTTTAACCACATTTTTCCACGCCAATCTCCAAAAAGTTGAAAAAATGTCGCCGAAAGCACAAAAGTCAAAAGTAGCACAACAAAGCTCATTCCTCCATTAACATTTTTCTTTTCTGTTGGTAATTGGGCATACCATCCTCTGTAGAACTCTGGAGAATGTTCGTATAAAGCTTCAACAAAAGTTTCTTGTGTTGTTGTTGCTACGCACACATCACTTGTATATCGTAAGAATTTCATTTTTGCAATATTATTAAAATACTCACACGATAAGTGTATTTGTTCATGAGATGGACAAACATCCAAGCCTAAAACCATTTATAAGTTCAATTCAAGTTAAACATTAATTTCAATTATGTATTTGTAATTATCATTCATTATTATTCACACGCGACACACCTCTTCTAGCAAGGTTTCAAAACTTTCTACGTGGTAGTTACATAACAAGCGAATCTGGGCTCGCACTCCACGCCATTTGCCTAAGAGGTACTTTGGCCGAATTCCCATGAAGAGGCCGGCCCTGTATAGTGAGCCAAACCCATTAACTGAAGTCGACTCCATAGGTTGAATTGAACCCTCATGGACGGGGTGAGGCTGCAAGGGGCTCAACGTGAGATCTTCTATGCAATTCTTAGTAAGTGATAGATGTGACATTCATTGCTGTTCTCGCCTTATTCAGCCAAACAGGTCAAGTCTAAGTATTGAGTCTTTTGGATAACAAAATTGTATTAACATTAAATGTTTATAATTGATTGATACATTTGAGAAGCTGCCTCAGTTGCATGAATAAGGCCACATATGCTTTTATTCTATGGCTATTATTTTTCATTTTCTACTATAAAAGCTCGCATAATGTGGTATTCAAAAGAAAATTCAAGTTTAGAATCTTAAACTATGACTTGCTAAAGCATGACTAAAGCACCTTACACCCAAATACTTTTGACTTCAAGTTGGAGTACGCGTGATCAATTCCACCACCACGTAAAGCAGCCACGTGTAGCTAACGGTTTGTTCCAGTGTGCAGGAATCAAGCTTACGTGGATAGATGAGACCTTGAGATCTGTTGACCACGTTCGATGTACAAAAATCGAGATCAACAACACATATAATAAATATATGTTTCATGACAAATGTAAATTGCATTTCAAAATTCAAATTAATATATATGCCAAAATATAAAAGAAATTATTGAGAAACAACGTTAAAACCCTTACGTTACAAGATGCTTTGACTTACTGTGAAAATATTTTTTTTTTCCTGGAATTATTTAAATTGAACACAGTATAAGTAAATAACGCAAAGTGTTTATCATTAGTATTTTTGTTTCAATTGGCTATCGTAAATAGTCTGATAATGTTGACTTAATAAATAGCCTATGTTTGATCCCCATTTTTCAAGAATTTATTTTTTTAAAATCCATTTTCAATCTCACATTTTTCAGTAAAATAATTTTACACGTAAATCAAAAAATTCAATAATAATAAATAATATTGGATTATCATTAGTATATTCGTTTCAATTGGATATCTAAATAGTTCGATAAAGTTGACTTAATATATAGCCTATGTTTGGTTCCCATTTTTCAAGAATTTATCTTTGTTCAAAATTTATTTTCAATTACACATTATTCAATAAAATAATTTTAAACGTAAATCGAAATTTTTTCTTTAGCTCCTATTTGAGCTACATTATTTTTTTCATTCTCTTTTTTCTACTCATTTTCAATTACATATTTTTCAATAAAATAATATTTTCCATCACACCAATAACTTTTCCTTCATTTTCAACCACATATTCCCCATCACATAAAAAAAAAATAAAAAATTCTTGGACTCAAAATGTGCACCAATCAGGGACTTACTTTTAAACCGCTTGTTTTTCAAAAAATCACTATTAAAAATATATTTTTTTCTCTAAAAGTGAGGCTCAAAGAAGTCTAAAAGTAAAATGTATTGCCTTGCACATTTTACTTCTTTTATTTTGGATTCACTAACTCTTAAATAAATCCTTTATTCTACTTATTTTCTCTTTTGAGAAGTACATACTTATATAGTCTAATCATAATTAACTTAATGTAGCAACGGTAGACCTGTCAGTTGTCATTGTTAATCATCATTTAAAATCATTGGACAAAGGTTGACACAAGAATTTCAAAGTACTAATTATGTAAGAAAATATAAGGGGTATTTTTTACAATTACTTTAATCATGGCACGATTGAAGCATTAAATGTCCCTTCCGGCGTACGCAACCCCACTTCCAAACCTACTCACTCATCATCCAGTGAAGAAATTCTAGCTATTTTCGATAATATTTTCAAGATTAAGAGTGTATTTGGTGCATATTAAAATGAGAGAATACATTTTTTTTGAAGTGATGTGATGATAAATATGTGGTTGAAAAAGAAGGAAAAATTATTGATATGATGTTAAATATTATTTANTTCCTGTAAAACATTTTCTTTCTATCCTTGCAATCAAATGGATCTTAAGAACTATTGGAAAAATTAATCAGTGGATCGCAACTCTTTTGACTTGTTAGCAACACTTGAGGTGTGTTTGAATTACATTATTTTGGAGGAATGTATTCTGGAATAGTAGATTAATTGAGAATGTGTAGTTGAAAAAGAAGGAAAAATTATTGATATGATGTAAAATATTATTTATTGAAAAATGTGTGGTTGAAAATGAGTAGAAGAATGATAATGAAAAAAATAATGTTGGTTAAACATGGGCTAAATAGAAAAATAAGAAATAAAAATATTTATTTGGGCCCAGTGGTCTGTCAAAAAATCAAAGTTCTAAAATTCGTAATACGTGCCAATACGTTTCGATTGAACATCAAACATTACAAAAATATGTGTGCTCATGTGAAGCATACGCGTAATTATACGTTTTTCAATTTTTAATATTCTAAACTATTAAATAAATAAAATAATGCATTCTTTAAATTTTATACATATTCTTCAAAACTTTCAAACAAAAAAAATATTGCTCAAAATCATAAATGATACAATTATTTGGACTTTATATACATATTCTTTAAAATTTTAAAAAAATCATAAATACTACAATTACTTAGCAATCAATTCCTACAATTAGATTGAACACTAACATTGATTTTAAATAAAATCTAAATATTATCTAACTCTTTATCAGATTCTAATTCAAACTCCTCTTCATCCAAGTCATCTTTTGTGTTATCTGATATAAAATCATCTTCAACGAACTCTCTTATTTCAACTCGAAAATTGTTATTACCTATTGTAGATGATATGATATTATTAACCTCCTCATCCTCCTCATCACAACCATCAACAATTCAAAATTCTTCATTACAGCCTCGCTAGTATAACTAGAGAAATACAGAAGGAGGATGCTAAAGTTCGGCGTAGATAGTTTGCAACTCTATGAAAAAATGTGTTTTCATTTTTGATTTTTTTTAAACGTCAAGATCCTACATGAGTTTGGGTAATTTGGGTTAATTTGATATTTGGTGTTGACAGCATTATCATGTGCATACCCCATAAGCGAAACGTTTCAAAAACACATAGAATATATGCGTGTATTTTAGAACACTGAAAAAAATAAAAAATATACTAGATAGGTCAAATTCCATTTACGAGTTAATAGTATCTGTTGGAACAAATTTAGACCCCACATGCCTTTTGTTATTGATAGCTTAATGCAATTTTAAGTAAGTGATGATCACAAGAAGTTATTTTTAACATATATCTCATCAAGTCCCAATAAGTTAACATTCTAACAAAATGATCTAATTGTTGTTAGCTTGAAGTGCAGTGATGCAATTTCTGTCGATTGTAGTTGGGGTCAAATTTTGTCGACTGATTGTATCCTTGTTTTGTACATGCTATGTTTGATTGTAATGAGTTTCATGCAAAATGTCACATCCGAGGAAAACGAATTTCATTTTGACTGTTTGATTGCAACGTGAAAATGGAAATCAAATTTCAAGGTACAATCACTTTAATCTGCATTTTCTTTGTTTCATGAAAAACAAATTTCTATGAGTTTGGTGGATTTTCATTTTCAACTAACATGAAATTGAAATTCATTTCCATATTTACCTATCAAATTGATCCTAAATGAAATTGAGTAAATTCATTCTAAATAAATTAGACCTGATAATGGTGATTCTATTGCGGGAGAAAATAAAATTGACCAATTAAATAATGTTATTCTGGATGTATCTTGTCTATGACTATGATTTTAATTTCCTGTTGGTTAGTAATCAAAGTTTAGTTTGACCAATTACAATACAGATAAACCTATATCTCGGTGTATTTTATTTTATTGAAAAAGGAAAATAAATATAAAGCTGAAACAATACAATACTTATTAGACACTTGTCGAGTTAATTAACTCAATCATCACTGAACTTCGGTTAAAATTTCAACTGGGTCACCGCACTTTAAAAATTACACCTTTAATCATTGAACTTTGAAATTTGCAATCCCACCCATCACCAACTTTTCAACGTCAATAGCAACTATATTACTAGGCATCAACCACTTACAAAAATGTGCCACGTAAAATATTTTATTAGCCATGTCAACAATTTGTCAATTTTTCTAACAACCGCTCAGTTGATGATGAATGGGATTGAAAATTCCAAAGTTCAGTAATTAACGACACAATTTTTAAAAGTGTAGTGACCTAGTAGAAACTTTAAGCAAAGTTCAATGATGATTGTGGTAATTAACCTGCATGTGTCATGCTTTAAAGAATCATACTTTCACACATGTTGAAGACAACAATAAATGTGTCTTATGTCTAATAGTTTAAATTTTCAGATGAGATGGTGAACACGAAACAATTCATCGATTCTAGGAGACTTTCAAATCCATATGCAATAATTTGAAATGTCAAAATGTCTGGATTGAACAACCCAACTCCACCTTAAACGTTGTATAATATTTGTTGTTGGATTGAAGCTCCAAAGAAACATCAAGAAATGTTATGAATTTTGACGACAACAATGATCTCTCTTGGTGGATGATCTTTGACAACCCGCAAGAGAACGAGATCGTGAACAAGTAATAAAGTAGTGAATAGAGTGTCGAACTCATGAGGACTGCGTGTTTGATCGAGTTAAAATTAATTGTAACTTTAATCAAATAACAAATAGATTTTGAGCTTTCTATACTAATATCTAAATTATTGATTAAATTATAAAGCAATTTAACTGGTTTGAATTCAAATATGTGAAAATATTGCTAAGATATCGAATCCCCTTTGTTAATCTATTTTTAGCCCATCGAATTAAAGCGACAATTTATAATCAATCTTGTTGGTCAGTGTTCCTAATTTAATTGAAAACCTCTCTTGATAGTTATCAAATCTATTCATCTCATGCGACCTTCCTATCTCTTGATGAAAGATGCGAACATGATAAATGCATTAAACGATCTAGAACACCTACGAAACTATGTAAAATATAAAGGTATATCTCTATCTCCTATCGGACTTTACAATATTTATTATTTTTAACTAAAAACCTATTATCTCTCTCGATAATAATAGATTCCAATAAATCATCTCAATTAGTAACTAATTAATTGAAAAGTTGGTGAAAACAATAATAAACATCCAAGAAAATAAACATACTAGTCGTCAAAATAACTAGTTAATATTAAAAATTTCAAAACAAATGTTCATCTCATCTTAACAATATACAAAACTAGCCTAACATATCGAAATTAAAAGAAATCATATTTAAGTGAAAAGATATAACCCGTATTTTTTATTAATTGAGAAGATGAAAATGAATCTTGAATCTCTTCAGATGAATCTTCACTTGCGCTTCTCTTCTTTTTCCAAAAATCAGGTTTGAATATTCACTTAATTGAATTCTTGCAAATCTCATTCAATTCTCTCACAAAAATTATGACTTTTCCTCCTTTTATGATAATAATTGATGAATATTGAAGTATAATATGTATATGAGAGGTCCCCAATATGTATTCTGCTGTTATATATTTGTAGGAGTAGAAAATTGGTGAAAATCACGTCTAAATTGGTTTCCAAAAGAGTTTCAATTGAATAAGGAAAGTTGCATTCGCGCGCGGTCTCTGCACAACTGTCAGAATTTTGGCCATGATTTTCTCTTCCGATATCCGATTGAGGCGATTCAAAGTGCATTGGAAATCTATCTCAAAGGGTTACGACTTTTCTAGAAATATAAATTTTTCAATTCAGACGTTTATTGTGCCAAAAGTCGATCTCAATTTTTTGCTAAAAATCTGGAATATGACTTGTGCGATTGGAAATTGATTTTCAAAATATTTTGATCATATTCCATTCCTTTTTTAGTTCTAATTCCATCCAATTGTCTCCTAACAATCTTTGAAGTATCGTCTTGTGGTTCGAATCAACTATTGAATATTTTCAACTTGGTCCTTAAACTTCGAATTTTGCTATTTTTCACCAATTTTCGCTTCTTTATTTCAATTATTCGTTCAATCACTGAGTTTTACCTATATAACATAAAATACAATAATTTATGATATATTTTATAATAGATATACCAAATAGGGATATTTTAGGACCTAAGTGGAAGTCAATCCATGTTCCATAGAGTCAAAGCAAAAATGATAACATTTAAAACACAATCAACACTTGACAACAAGAATGAATATAATGATGAGAATGGTAATGGTGGTTTGAATGCTGATTATGTTAGGCTGCAGTGGCATGCGCGTATAGCAGTCCTTTAATTATGAATCTTCAACGCATGAAAGATTGAGTGCTGAATGAAGAATTCAAGCATTCTTAAAATAAACCGTATAAGAAATATAGAATAGAGAGGCTTCGGCGGGAAAAAAGAGGCACTAAACACGGCACCAAAAGTAAAAGCAACCACCCGGTCCACCCCACTCTATATATACAAACAGACATATATATTTCTAGTATTGAACATAGGAGCAACACAAAAGTGAAAAGGTGAAATATACAGAGAAAATCTCTCTTCTTGAATGCAATTTGTCTTTGTTAAAGTAAGAACGAACGAGGGAGCCCTTTTTCAACGAGACTAGTATTTTCTTGGATTCATCTGGATCTATGTTCTTCTTCTTCTTATCGGGTAATTCTATTATGATCTGTAATATAATTTCGTCCATTTGAGTTATGAAACTTCTGGATAATCTTTCTTCAAAATTACTCTTATCTTTTATTCTTGATGGAAACTAAATATATAATTTGTTTTTATGTATATATGTGTAGAATTTTATTTAATGGTACGAATTTGCGGTGTGTACATAATAATATGATTCATAGATGAAGGATTAAAGTTGAGCCAAAAGGGCTGCATGGAATGCAACTTCGATAAATAAAGTAAAAAAGCTGAAATACATACTGTGCAAGTAACTGATATATTGATGTGTTTGGTAGATGAATACAACACGCTTCCAAAAAGAGCCGTTTACTTGAAGAATTTCTAATTGCATAGTTGTTGAGCACTACCAAAAGAAATTGTTTCTTCAAGAATGGGTTTTCAGAAAATGCTTCTAAGCTCACATTAATCGACGATGTGCCTCCTTAACGGCCGAAACATCTGAAGAGATTTGACATAATGAGAAGTGATGAGCAGTGAAAATTGAAAGCCCCATTTTAATTTTGAGTCATAACTTAAAGTAAATTTGCAGTTAATCTGTCCATTAGTATGGAATGGGGGAATCACAAAATCTAGCCAGCAGGGAATTGTCTAACTTTTGGGCTTATTGCTAAACATTCAACATTGTGTTTGCATAGGTGAAGAGGAATTAGCAACTTGAATACCAATTGTTCTGTGCTCTATAAAAAAATCAGTCATGCCGAATACAGAAGGAGCAATGGAGAGCACAACCAACAGCACCAAGACTATGTATGCCAGGATCATAAATGGTTCTTGGTTTGATCAATTTCGCAATGGCTCGAATCCTTGGATGGCTAGATATGCCTACAGCTTGATGTTTCTCATTACAAATTTTCTTGCATGGGCTGTTCGCGATTATGGACATAGTGCCTTAACAGAAATGAAAGGTAAGACTTTTTCATGTTCAAAAATTTTGTATATATTTGTCTTAAAACTGCTTAAATGAAAGACACATTTACATCATATGTAAATTTTGCACCATATAATGCGATGACTGTATGATCCAGCTACAGAACATGAAGCATTCTTAACGTGTTGTGTGTGCAGGACTAAATGGAAGCAAATGGGTCAAAGGCTGCTTGGGTGCAGAAGGAGTTCTGAGAGTTAGCTTGGGATGCTTTGTATCCTTATAATACCATACAACATATTTTTTCTTGACAATAATAGGCAAAAACCAGAGTTTTTCATGTAAAGTTATATAAGAACTGTGAAGATCCAAAATATTTGAATTCTCTACAAGAAAAAGTTTTTAAATTATATTTACTTAGTTAAACTTCTGTTGAAGAAATTACACTAAAATAGGAAAGGTTTGTTCCTTGCCCTATTTCCTCAGTCAAAAATAGCGGGGCGGGAAAGTTTTGCTTTCTATTAATCCTAGTCTATATCTTAAGGGAAATCCAATACATGCAATACAAAAATTTGGACTTCAACTCAAACTTGAAACACTCTTAAACAAGATGCCAAATGAAGATATAAGCAGTTACACTTTCTTTCTCCTTTTCCTTTCTAAATAACAAGGTTCACCAAACATTCAAAAGACGTGATCTTTCATGTTTATGAGGTAAATTGAAGTAAGCCTTGACATTATATACAGACATTCTATTTTGCAATGTTTCTTTCAACAGCTGGCACTTCAAAGCTAGATGATCGTAGAGAATGTTGGCACTCTGGATGGTGGTCTGCCAAGATTTTGATGAAGGTCGCACTGATCATATTATCATTTCTTCTTCCTCCAGAGTTCATTTCACTATATGGTTCGTTTACCTCTACTAACAGCTTAATTTTAATTTTTGTTGTAGCAAATTTAGTTTTGAATTGTAAATCATGAGCCTAATGCATTATAATCTGGCAGGGCAGCTTGCGCATTTTGGTGCCGGGTATGACTAATTCTTCTGATATCTATTCATCCACAATCAAGAATTGAGTCCTTTATCTCTTTCCGTTTTGTTACTTTAACACTTTGCTGTACGTTTTTCTTCAAAAATGAAAAGTTGGCTTAATCTTCAGTAATTTGAATATGTCATCTAATAAATTTATTTATGTAACTCTTTGGCAGGGTATTTTTAGTAATTCAACTAATAAGCATCATCAGTTTCATTACATGGTTGAATGATTGTTGCCAATCCGAGAAATATGCTGACAGATGGTACGTGCCTCATTCGAAGAATTCATTAACAATCTCTTCTGCTTATCAGATCCGCAAATACAATGAAAGATCATGTACGACACATTAAATTATCATTGATCTGTGTTTTGTTGCTTTTAATACAAATATGATTAGAATGATTACTACATTTTTGCGGAAATATTTCCTATATATAGGAGCCCCCTTGTTATGTGGATTCGTCCCAGGCTTTGAGATAGAAATTGACTACCTTGTGATGAGGCTTTGGGATCAGACTCTCACTAGTTGGATTTTGGTTTGAGTACTTCATACTCTTTTGTATAATCCCTTACTATGTAATTCATGGGGAGTTCGGAATTTAGTACATGGTACTCTTTTGTTTTCTCGCCTATTGTTACTGAAGTTCTTCTACCCGTGGACATAAATCAAGTGCTGAACCATGTGAATGCCTAGTGTTTATTCTATATAGCTTACTCAATCTCAGGACTTCCATACAACAATTAATTACCCTAGTGATTGTACAATGATGTCGAGTTTTGTCATTCTTCTGTCATTTTTTTTCCCATCACTCAGTGATTAATGGTGAGATTATATATTGTGCAGCCACATTCATGTGATGCTACTTGCAACAGCAGCTTATGTTGTATGCATACTTGGGATAATTCTTATGTACATTTGGTACACGCCGCAGCCCTCTTGCCTTCTCAACATTTTTTTCATCTCTTGGACTCTAGTACTTCTCCAACTCATGACCAGTGTATCTCTTCACCAAAAAGTAAGTTAATTTTGTGCTCTCTGTCAGTTCATTTTTGCTCAAAAATTTAATATCTATAACCATTACATACTTTCAAAACAGGTGAATGCTGGCTTTGTGACGCCAGGATTTATGGGGCTTTATCTGGTGTTCCTCTGCTGGTCTGCCATCAGAAGGTATGCTTCTTAATTTGTGATCTTTGAACCGAAAGTGTGTTAGTAAATCAGTTTCAACTCCTGCATCTAAAAAATATAGTTTCAAAACCATGTACAAATATGAATACAGTCTCGTATACATGTAATCCCATATCCAAAGAAATGCAAAGCTGTTTTTTATATGGTTTCTTCCAAAGAGAGGACGATTCACATTTCTTGTCGGATTCATGAGGATAGGAGTAATTCCTTTTTACTCGCAAAATGAACAATATTAAAAGAAGGCAGTGCAATAAAATTCTGTTACAGCGATATTTCCTTGCTAATGGGGGTGTCCTCACTTCCCTCTTTTCTCGGACTCTGTCTTACTGTTGTGTTTGCAGTGAACCACCTGAAGGGAAATGCATTCAAAGAGCAGGAACTGCTGCAAAAAGAGACTGGCTAACCATCATAGTAATTCTCAGACATTATTTCTCCAAACAAATACACGATAAAAAATTACAGAAATATTCTTTTATTTTCTATTTAATTCAATAGTTGGAGACATAACAAAGAGGTTATTGCAAAATCAGTCGTCTGGAAATATTTTCTCTTGCTCCATAACTAATGCAATTTTGTTTGATCTTGTTAGAGTTTTGTTGTTGCCGTTCTTGCAATGGTTATTGCAACATTTTCAACCGGCATTGATTCTCAATGCTTTCAGGTTTTACCAGTGCTACATATTTTTTACATTCAATTTTACCGTGCCATTTTCAAAAGTTTCATATGACAACACACTTTGCAGTTCAGGAAGAAGGAGATACAGGAAGATGATGATGTTCCTTATGGTTATGGATTCTTTCATTTTGTTTTTGCCACTGGAGCCATGTACTTTGCAATGCTCTTAATTGGGTGGAATACTCATCATACTATGAAAAAGTAATTATTTTTGCAATGCCATTCTTTTTTCACTTTAAATAGCAAAAACCTCTCCAAAAAGACAATCGTATTTAATTATATGCAATGCATGTCGACTCAATGCAGGTGGACAATTGACGTCGGCTGGACCAGTACTTGGGTGAAGATAGTGAATGAGTGGCTAGCAGCCTGCATTTACAGTAAGTAGTTATAACTTTCTTCCCATCCCAGCTTGTTTATATTATGAACAAACTTATAAGGCCTTGTTTGGCCCTCGCCTCACTTCCAACCAATGTTCTATAAACAAAGAATTCTGATAATGCAGTATGGATGCTAGTGGCTCCAGTCATTTGGAAAAGCAGGCAAGCAGCTGAAGCTGAATTAGCAACACCTTAACTGTTAAGCTCAATGGAATTTGTTTTTCTAGCATTTGCTCCATGCAAATTCGGTGGCTCGCTCTTGCTCCGGCAATGAAAATATCCTATTGGATTTGGACTCGAGATCGAACACGACTAGCCAGCATTTTGTAGTGCTTATAATTCGAAGCAAAAAAAGAAAAAGAAAATCAGCAAGTCTTGATGCATGTGAATAATGTAGTCAAGATATAGCAGTGCATTTTTTTAATAGTAGAAGCTCTTACTTTCTTAAATATATGATTCATATGAGAAAAGAAAATGATTTTTTGAAAATTATCAGACTCCCTCAACTTACTAACATGAGCATAAATGACATTTTTTGTGATTTTTTGAAAATTATCAGGCTCGCTCAACTTACTAACATGAGCATAAATGACATTTTTTGTAATACCCAAGAAAATACGAATAATGCTATGTAGCCCACTGGGGTTGCATTCCTAGTCTATGTGGCTGTAAATAATAAGTTTTAAGAGAAGAAAGAAAAGAAAAGGAAAAGAAAATAAAATAAAAGAATTTTCAGTTTTAATTAATTCAATTATACAAGCAATTTAACAAAAAAAGGTATGGATTTCTATATGTGACAAGTAGTTTTGTGTTTTCATTTTTTAATATTTTGAGTTAAGTAATTTATATGCTATTATGTAATCCAATTTAAAGAATGATCTAAGTGAAAATGAGACGGTCAAGTTTTTATCCTATTAGAAAAGTTATGTGCATAATTTACTTGCTTTTTATATTAAATCGTGAGAATATTGGGATGAAATTTGTACTGGGTGCATATTCATATGCACATTCCATATTTTTAATTATTTTTACAAATATTTGATGGATTGAGTTGAAGGTTGAAACTGCTGACATAGTTTCTGTCACTAAATCAAGAATTTTAAATTTGTTCATTCAGTAATTATTTAGTTTAAAATTATTTTGCAAATCAAACTCGATGTTGAAAATAAGTACTAGATTTGTGTTTCGGTAGTGGATTAAATTAATTGACATTTTATTAGATTTTAAAATAATTTATCTTATTCCGCATATTTCTTTAAATTTTTTATCACACTATGAATCAATTCAATTTATTTTATGGATAAATGAACGTTTACACTTTTTCTTTATGTAAATCTAATTATGTCGTGTTGAGGAATCTTTATCTGTATAATAGATTATGAAAATTTAGTGGAAGAGAGAGGGAAATACAGCAGGATTACGAAGCGGGACTGACTCTTGTAGTGCTCATGTCCTTTTGGCTTTCACCCAGTGGTTTGTGTTGGAAAAATGGTTTTTGT